>JAOEGS010020502.1:11803-40307 GCA_025447755.1 Corythornis vintsioides
AATTTAGAAAAAAAAAAAATAAAAATATATATATATATATTCACTGTGACAGTTTAGTGTTTGAAGTTGATGAAGTGAGGAGAAGAGGAAACCAGGAGAGCAACTAGAGAAAGAACAAGAGCAGTTTCTATAGTACATACCTATAAATTATTTCCCCAAATCTACACATATGCTGTGATTGTAATTTCATCTTCAAGCTTTAGTAACAAAGTCTTGAGCACCACTGCTGCTCTCACCAGAATCAGCAGCAGGAGGTAGAAACCTGTGCAGGAATGAGCACATATTGCTCCTTTTGTCCTCTCCACTCTTGTAAAGGAGTCTGGATTAAATGTAAATGTAACATTTCCATATGTTAATAGAATGCATAAAAAAGACAATTTATGTGTGTGCCTGTGTTGTTTGCACTGCACTATTCCAGTAAAGCTGTTGATCTCAGGAAAATACATAACTAGAATAACTTTGCTGATGTGCTGGTTATTAGAGTAGGTATAGACCCACACAGGCTGGAAAAGGAAGTGTTTCTTCAAAATATAGTGACTGATCCTACATTTTAATGTTTCCTACTATATATACACTTGTTTTTATTACAACATAAAGTACTTTTCCGTGGTGCAATAAATAGAAATACAGCATATGCATGTGCATTTATCACATTTGTGGCTGATATACTTCTAGTGGAAATTATGAATAGAAGTAGGACTATGAAAGCAACAAGTAAATTTAGAACAACATTGTAAACTACTAGATGGGACCAAATCTTGTAAAAGGATTTTATTTGTAAAGATATAAGGATAAATCTCTAAAACACTCCACAGAATTAAGGTGAAAACCAAATATAAGACTGAGGCAAACTAAGCCCTGCCTGAATTCTTATGGGGGACAATTTTGGAGACTGCAATTTAGGGCTTATTCTCATCAGAATGTACATTGAGATATAACTGTTTATAGCTGAAGTCCAAGCCCAAGAATAAAAAAAAAACCCAAGTATGTAGCCTGGTTCTATATGAATTCATTAATTATATCTCTAGTTATATAAAAAAAAAGTAAAGTCTAAATTTTGAGGAAAACAACCATTATTCAAATCCCACTTTAACATAGTCCTTGCCAATTTGCCTTCTATAACAGATGTTATTTCTCTTGACAGATAATTGTGGCCAAGCCATTTTTTTTTTTTTCTAGCCAGAAAAAAATGAATACATGATAAAAGCCAAAAGGGAAGAAGATGCATGTTTTTGTCAGTAGAAAGATTTACTTTTTCCCCAAGATGATGTTGGTTGAGTGTCTGGCCACGTGCACATGCAGACATACATATGCATTTGCCTTGTTCTTCATGCAGGTTTATGAGTTTAGGACTGATTCATTTACATCTTTGTTCTTCTAGCTTATTTCTTTTTTTTGTCCCCTGAAAACTCTGTTTTCTCTCTGTCCTTTCTGTTCTGCTTAAGAGAAATTCTCTTGGCCAGTTTGGAAAATTTTGTCCATGTTAGATCTGATGGCCCCTTCTTTCCTTCTGTATCCAGGGGCAAATTTACATCCCAGTCATGGGCTATTCTGTGTCATCCAACATCTTTTTCCTAGACCCTGCTCTATAGGGCAGAGTGCTTGAAACCTGAAGCCCAATTTTTGGAAGATCATTATCAGACTCTTCCAATCAACATCAAAATGCCTTTCATAAGAACTTGCTACTAAACCAGAGTTGTAAAAATTGTCTGGAAGAAAGGGAAAATTTTATAATAATAATATATATTTTATAATAATTACATAATAATTTACTAATTCATATGTTTCCTTCTTAGAGAGTCTAAGCAGGTGATTACACTGCTTCAATTGTAACAGCAGCAAGGATTTTAACACGGTGTAATACTTTGTGCAAGTAAGCAAAATTGCACATAATGTTTATTAAGGTGTAGAGTTCTCACAGCTAACCCCAGAGAAAAGCACTTATTTTTTAGTGGACAATAGTTACATAAAACAGCAGTGATAAAGCCTAAAGGAATGTTCCCCATAAAGGGAGCCCTATTGCCACACCAGTGTGCTCAAATTTCCCTCTGCTCTTGAAAGAACAACCAATTCAGATGTATTTCCTTCCCTCTTAAATCAGTAAAAGGATCAGTGACCTTTGGGTACAAACTGTCCTCAGAAAGCTTGCCTTTTCTCAGCTAATATTTTGTCTTTTTGTCTTCTCCAATGGCCTTCCAACAGGTCCAACAGCCACATGCATACAAGAAGTGTGCAGAGGATGAAAGCATCTTCACTACAGTTCCACAAGAAGACCTAAGATTTCAGCAGCAATGCCAAGGTGTTGAGGTATTTCTCCAGAAGCCATGGGAGACAGGGACAATGGGGGGTAAAGCATTTTGCAGGGGTCAAGGTAAAAGCAAACTTCCCATTTCAGATTCACAGGGAGATGGGATTTTCATCATGATGATTTGTTCATCTGTGCTGGGCCATCAGGATGCTTCTGCCCTGGCTTTGTTTGTGCACAGCTGAGCACTGGGGCTCTGTGCTGCCTTGAGGCTCTGAGAACAAGATGCTGCCAATGGTTTGCAAGAGTGACTAGAAACCTTTTGGACCAAATGATCTGCATAAAAGTAAGGTGTTATTCTTACTAGTAATACTTTTCCTATTCCCTCTGTTACAATCACAACATGACTGAAGAGACATGTGGCTAAGAATAAACTTGATACTTTCACTGCAATGTAATAAAATTGAAGATAATTTTCCCATAGAAAGAGAGATGTTTTCCATGGAAAGAAACATTTTTTTTTTTCTTTATTGATGGCATAGAAAAATACCAGCTGTTCAGCCTGCCACTAGCTCTACACTGCTGTAACATAGAAAGGAGGCAAAGGTTTTAAGCACTTTGAAGCCTTTAATTTCTCTAAGAAGCCTATTTTACATTATTTGTAATTTTGCACATTTCATAGGTTGTCACAACCTCAGCTGCATTTAAATTCTGTTTCTGTGACTTTAAATATAACCTCCTTAAATAAGTGGCAATTCCCCTATTTTACACAGTGCCAAATTGCAATTGTCAAAGTAAGGATCTTAAAAATATTAAATTACATGCATGGTAGGCTGATGAATGCAGGTATCTTGGTGTTTTGCCCCATCCTAAGGGGTCCAAGCAATATTCAGTCCATATGCAAAGTGTTGGCAAAACCACCAGAAGATGTCATGTCCTAATAGGCATCATTGTGTTATTCCTCTGTGCCAGTTCCTTCAGCTGCAGTCATGACATGGTTTCAGTGTGTGATAGTCTTTGCCCCAAAGGTTTTGGCATCAAAGCCAATCTTACTGTGTTTTATTTTGCTTTGTTTTTTGGTATTGGGTTTTTTTTTGGTGTGGTTTTTTTTTTTCTGGACTATTATAGATAAGAACAAATTCTGCTACCAGTGATGTAAATATTTTTTCTTGATTTCATTGGAAAAACACTGAGTGTATGAAGTGAACTAAATTTATCAGGTTTTAGAAGTATTTAACCCTAAATTGTCTTATTCTATCCTGTAGCTGTGCATGCAAAGAACCATCAAGAACTGGTGGTTTAGATGATAGGATCCTGCCTGGCAGGGGGGTTGAACTTGAAGATCTCCAAGGTCCCTTTCAACCCCTCTGTGATACTGTGAACTGTGGTATCCTTACAATTTAGGAACTGCTGAACCAAGTTTTCCCTCAGGATGCCAAGGCAACAGATTTCACTTTTCTCTGGCGTGGGAAAGATAAAGGAAAACTTCATTTGAAATTAGTAAAAAATAAAAATCACTGACCATCACAGATATCATAGCTAGGTGTAGGCTTGCATTAAATGAAAAAAACAACCCAGGCTTGCTCAAAACTAAGCTGAAATATGATTCTAAGTTAGTAGTATAGCACGTCTCTATGGCGTATTGCCTTGTTAATGTCAGCCTGAAAGTGTTCCAGGCAAATCTGTTCAGAAAACCAGCACAGTATGTACGAGTCTCTCTAATCTAAACGAGACAGGATGCTTCTTACAGGTATGCAGGGAACATATGCTGAAAGAGGAAAACAAAGGAAATCGTGATCATACAGCAATCAGCTGAATGAACAAGGATGTTGTGGACAAAAGCCTTTCAGCACTTAAATGATCACAAAGAGTGCAAATTAAGCCCCTGCCTTGAAAAGGCTTTATTAATATATTTTGGCTTTTTTTTTTTTTTTACCTCTGATGACATTGTTTTGTTTTAATTAGAAGTACTATTTAGGAGGACATGACAGACACACTGTAGCTCATGCAGACAACGTGCAAAAGTCTTAAGAAACTAATAAAAAGTCTTAATAAACTGTGATTATCACAAAGTATCTTGATAAAAAAGAAACTCAGACCCCTAACCCCCCAAAATCCAACCTGATTGTAACAGTACGTTTGCCAACTGTTAACATGGGAATGGGCCAGGATTCATCATTTAAAGTAATACCTAATTAATGCTGTTTTGCAACAGATGTCAAGCTTTTTTTTCCTAGTCCTGCATGCATATAACTTTTATCTCGTATTACACATGTCCTCTGAATCCCATCTCTGACCTCTGCTTTGGTGCAGCCCAACCAGAACTTGCCATGAAGGAATAGCTGAGGATTGCCCTGATGTTCAGATGCACAAAAGTCAGAGCAGACAGCAGCATACTGGGGACCAGAGCTGAGCCCTGGGGCTGCCATGGGGTGTGTAATACACGATCTGGGTCACAGCCAGTTGCTTGCTTCTGCTGCACTAATTTAGCTCTGTGGCCTCCCAGGGTCTTAGGACAGCAGGAAGCCTAGGGCATAAGACTGTGATGATTATTTTTCCTTGCTTTCATCCCTTTATGGAGCAGGCAGTTCTGCTGCATACTTCTGTGGCTTTTATGCCACTCTTGTTCCTCCTAGGGGTGTGCAGAGATGCTGTTTGGGACAAGCCCATGGTTTAGGCAGGCAAAGCAAAGTGAGTTGCCCATAACCTGCACAGTGGTGCTGAACTGCATCTCAGCAGAGCTACTGATATGTGTCCCAAGCCCTCCACTGCAGGAGATTTTCTTCTGCAGTCAATTTGGTACAATTTGCCTGCCCCCTCCAGTAATTTCCCTCTGCCACCCCAGATCTCTGCAGCCACACAGGCTGGCCAGGGCTGGCAGTTGCAGTGCTGCTCACGACCATCTTCAGGGTTTATTTTTGTGCTTGCCAGGGACTTGCATTGCTGGCACAGTCACGTCAGCATGTGCCTTTCTACTGGAGCCACGTTTATACAATGTGCAGGGGAATTATTCCTATGGGTGTCTAAAGAATTTTGCAGAGAGGTTTCATTTTAGAGGCTCAAACAGAAAAAAAAACCTCCCAACGTAAATAACTAAAAACAACCATAAGAAAAAATGACATAGAACAAGGAGATGGAAAGTGGAGAGACAGCAGAGAGTGCAATGATAGGGGAGGCAGCTCTGAAATGCTGCATGGTCATTTTTTCTCTCTCATCTGTCATCTAACCTGCAGTGCTACCCAAATGATATAACACACACAGCTCAATTTGTGGAATTAAGGAGAGCAAGTTTTGAGGTGGATGTGGCCCTATACATCTTACTTTGCATAGGGCCCCAAAAATCTAGGGATAACTAAGCCACAGAGATAACAAAGTGGAATGAAAAACATAAACAGGCAACAAGGGATGCTCAGCAGGGCAATATATTTTTAATATATTTAAAACAAAGTACACTAAGAGAAGGCATGTGTGCATGTGTCTGTATGCACACACCTGAACCTATCCAAAATAAAATTCCAAGCAAAGTGTTGCCAGGGTGACCATAGATTTAAAAGCTTTAAAAAAGACTCATAGTTTCCTTCTCCAGTCTTTTCTCTGCTTCTTTTTTCACCTGTGAAAGGGAGGTGACACAAAAAATGAAGCCAACCCATCTTATATTGGGAGCAGGATGGTTCTTTTACAGCCTGACAGAACTAGCTGAGGCTGATATGAACTCTCTTGTTTTGGTTTGTTTTTTTACTGCTGCTTTTATATAAATATATATATATAAAATATATCCTAGGAGCAAATACTTAAGTATTTGCAACTGGCAGATGAGATGCAGAAAACAATCTTTGGGGTGTATGATCTATATGGATGTTGTAACAGCCTAACTTCTGGGTTCTAAATCTCTATTCTTTGATTTGAACTTCCCAGCTTTTGTTGGCTTAGAATATGCAAAAGTATAATAAATAAACTGTTTTGCATGTACTAAACCTCTTTAAAATTTGATAAAATACAAAAATAACTTAGTTATTTTTAGGACCTCTCCCTTCCATCCTCCAAAAATGTATATGAATGTTTTGGGAAAATTTTAAAAATGAAAACTTTATCATAAATGGATGGTTTGCTCTTTATTTGTTGTTGTTGTTTTTTTCAGGCTATTTTTCTAGACTTTTATGCTTACATCATAAACCCTTGAAAATAATAGTTTATAAGGAAAAGGGTGATACAACATTAGTTATGATCTATCACGAGGTGCCATTCTAAAAAAAAAAATAAATGGTTAACTCCTTCTGGGAACCTGCAAATATGTTGTGATGTTCATGCACCATCTGTTTTCTTTCAGTCCAAAAAACGTGATGGTGAAATTTGTATAGTCTGAGTGTCAGTCTAGATTAATTTATCAGCTCCATAAACTACAAGCACAGACACAGAGCTAACCAATATATACTTCTTTTGTCAGTAGAGTGCAAATTGTCCTCGGGTAGAGGACAAATGCTTATGTTGATGGTAGTTAACTTTGGAGTGAGAAGGTTTTTCTTGAACTATATATTTTCCCTGGGCTATAATTGTGCTTTGGTGACAAATTTGAAGTTGGCGAGTCAAACACTCAGGAATTCTGATGTTGCCTTAGAAAACACAACTTTTCAAATTTAAAGGCTTGGAAAAAACTTTTTAATTAGTCCTTAGACTTTGAGGCTTTAGGATTTGTCTCGAAATCAAATTAAAAAGCCCCTTAAAAACATAGCTATGATTTTCACAAATTAGTAGACATCCAGGGTCTGGGAATTTAAACAAGCTCTAAAAATTAGCAATTATTTTGACAAACAGACCTTTTCAGCAGTTAGATAATCAGGGTCACTAGTATGTGTCAGATAGCAGCTAGAACTGCAGTACTGAACTGGTAGCTGTCTTTCACTACTGCACACGTGCTGAGCACTTGGGGGGTCACAAAGCTGACAAGACTGCAGATAGAGGGAAATTTTATTGGTTTAGTGCAGCTATCAAAAGTTATTGACCAAAGAAAATCTCAGCAGCTAAGGATGGATCTGTTAAGAGAACTGCTGGCTGAAAAAAGCAAAAGGATCTCCCTCCCCCAGCTCTGCAGATGGAGAATGAGTGAAGCATAGGAATTTCAGCTCAAGTTAATACCATGTTGGCTGACGCACAGGCAGCTTCAATTCTCTTTAATTATTTCAGAGTTAAGTGACAAAGTATTTAATCAGCAAGCTAACAAGTGCAGCAGCTGATTGCTCTGTGCGTGCATGAGCTCGTGTGGGGGTGTCACTGAAAAAAAGTAAATAAAATTACTTTCCTTGCTTTAAATGAAATGGGATCTCTAATTTTATTATAGCTGAAATCAGTTTAGAAGCATGATAGACCACTAAAAATGGATTCTATCTTGTTTTATTCCTTTAACAAAGTATTTCATTGAAGAAAATAATATGGTAATCTAACTTTTTGGCTTCTCAAGGTATGAATTTAGGTCTAATTTTCGCAGCATCTCTGTGAAGGGAGTGATCCAGCAGGCTTATCTTGATGTCATACTGTTGAATTTAAAGCTCACTTCTTTCTCTTTGCCACTGATCAGATTGAAGCTTGAGCCTCCTTTTCTTAGAAAGGTCTAGAAACCATGATCCAAGTACATAAGCTTATTAACTTCAGTATTACAATTCATTACATCAAGGTCTTAAGATAAATACTGTGAAAACCCTTTAACTGCTGCAAGCCACTTAGCAGCTTACTAATGCAGATTACCATCAATGCATCACCTTGCACTGCTCTGCAACACCATGATTTTCTGTCATAGACACAAAATCCTCTCTGTAGAGCTTGTAGTTGCCTGTGAGATTGTTACTCTAATGCACTGAACTGAGAACATGTCAACTGACAGAGGGACTTGTAGGGTCCTTTATTGACACCAAGCTTGTGGATTTCTCTCATGAGCTGGAAATGGCCTGTGGACCTGCTCACTTTCAGAGTTATTAGTTCCAAGCTGAATTATTATTGTACCTGCAGCTCCATGGACAGAAGGGAACCCAGGTGTTGGGTACACAGGGGGTAGAAGTGTCCTGAGTTAATTCTGAAACTAAATCAGACTGGAGACAGTGGAGTTGGTGGAGGAATTCAGACAAATACTGAGTCTGTATCAGTATGGAGAGAAATCTGAGGAAAGCATGAACTCAAATGGGCTTTGAAATAAATGAACCTACTACTTTAGTAGGAGGCAACTACCTAATTGAGAACTTCCTTTATAAGTCTCTACAGAAGGAGAGAAGAGACCTTTCAATAATTGGTAAAAAAGTATGACTTGCAAACACAAAATGACCCTTCCTAGCTGAGTGGCAAAAATCCTGAAAATTCACTGACGTTTTTCTCATTGGTTTCAAAAAGACCAAAATTTCAAACAGATAATTTATAGTTAGAGGCCATCCCAGAAACACCATTTGAGCTCAGTAGTGGGGGGCTGAAATAATTCAGATGTCAGGACTGAAGCAGCTTACATGTGAATACCTGTTTTATGGTGGGGAGTGGTGCAGAGCACATCACCACACAGCCCAGCTTAGCCCTGGCAGCAGGAAAGTGGGGCACATCCCCACGGATCTTCCTAACTGCCCACATAAGTCCACACCTTAGGCAGTGGAAGTCATCAAACATCTGTATTGTTTTCTTTGCTCCTGAGCAAGAACCACATTCCTGGGAAGTTCATTTTGCAATTTACAGTAGAAGTTCTGAGAGAGACAGACATGGAAAACAAACCCTTGAATATGCAGCTGACAGGTTTTATTTAAAAAGCCAGCATATGCAGTGGCTGCACTTGTATCTGCAGTGTTCCTCAGCTTGACAGGCAATCTAGACTGTGGTGTATATTAAAGAGAAGTAGTTTTGGATTTGGAGTTTGGTTCCTTTCGTACAATTCCTGTCACACTGAGCATTTTTAGACAAGCACTGGTTTTGTTTTTCAGTAAAGTCTACAAATACAGTTTCTCTCGTGGCTTTTTATTTAACAGCTCACTGAAAAAAAAATCTGTATTTAGCTTAAGTCTGGCAGCCTAGTTAGGCAAGTTTACTTGCATTTTTTTCTAGGCAAGTAAAATACCATCAGAGTTGATCATAAAGCCCTGCCTGAAGAGACTACAGAAATGCATGACAAAGTTTTTTATGGTTTTAATTTAATCTCAGAAATAATATCCAGCAAGTAGAAAGGTCTACATAGCTACATAAATAATATTCTCATATTCAGAATTCCATTGAATTTCTCAGTGACCTTACAAGGATCAGTTGATAACTGCAAGTTTTCTCAGGCTAATGTCAGTCCTCTGAGGTGACAAAGTAAACGGCCTGTTCACAGGAACTCATGTCAAGTTATGTCATCTCAGTCAAAAAGAAATGTATGTATGAGAAATATATGATTGAAAACCACTTGCTATGGACCCCAGTTCAAGGAAATATTCTTAGGAGAGCACTTAAACACATTGCATGTGTTTACAAGAAGAAGGGGGCTGCAGATCATGTTTGAGTTCTTTCTTGAACTAAGATCAAAGAAAATGTTTGTAGTACGGATTATAAATCTTCCTGGAACTTTGAAAAATAGAAAACCTAACAAAAAGAAGCCAAGCATAATTTTTGTAGAGTAGTGATCCAGAGTCAAGGTGTTGCTAGATTTGTGTAATAAATAGCATCAGCTAAGGAGTAAGACCATCAAAGTGGGGAACTGATTTAACTTGTCTGAAATAAATATTCTGTGAAAGGTACAGATAAAACCCTCTGTTTACAGAATCATTCTCTACAGATCAGAACAGCCAAAAATGGTGCACTTCAAAAAAATTCAGTTATTAAAGAGGTGATTCCCACAAAAGTGAAAATGTTTACAAAAGTAAAAATTTTATTATGCAAATACATCAATTAAGGTTTCCTGTTAGACTCTGTAATATTTTTTTCTTTGACTCATATGGATTTATCAGTATATTCCTCACTACTCTTTCTTATATTAATTCAGTGAGTGCAAGTGTGAAAAGAACAGAAAATAAGAATATGGCAAAAATGAACTATTAGGATTTCCCCCCAAAGTAGGGACTGAATGCACATACTCTGACAGAGAAATAATCCCAGGTGGTAAAAATTTCTTTAAACCATGAGATGACAAAAGGACACCTGGAGTCTGGCAGCTGATTGATTCACCTGATCCTTATCAATCTACAGATGGGGCTGATTTAGCTGTGGCCAATCAGGCCATTTCCCAAGTGATATCAGGGAGTTTACAAACTTGGCATTGCCAAGGGAAAGATTTTAAGAAAAAGCTTGAGAAAACAAAATATTTAAAATAGGAGTGGGGTTGTGTAGTTCCTGGGTTTGTAAACAGTTTGAACTTGTGAATGAAGCTACGAGGCCTAAACACCTGGAAGCGTCCCAGAAAGCTGATTGTTTACTGACTGGTAAGTGAAATGGATTTGTGATTTTAATCCCAACCCCACCAGTGTGTGTTCAGATAATAAATCCTGCAGTTAGGGCTACTTGTATTATGGTAATCTTAAGAGAAAATTCCTCAGAATTGTTTAGAACTAAGGCTAGAATACAGAAAATAAGGGGCAATGGTCACCCTGTCAAGAAAGTTTTCATTTTGGTTGGGGTTTTTTTTGGGGGGGGGTTTGGGTTTTTTTTTTTGCCACTAGGGGCTATTTCTGCTAAAGATTACAAAAGGACTGACTTTCTGTGGAGTATTATTATTGCATGGTCTGAAAGGTTGTATTGAAATAAGCATCTAGGCATGTGAAGAATTATTCCTTATCGGGAGAGAAGAGTTTCTGGAGTAGGAAAGGATTTGTTAGCAGTGCTTTGCCTTGTTACAGTGAAAATACTCTGTTTTCTGTGGCCTGATTTATCTCTGTCTGGCCTAGCCATGCAGAGGTGATTTAATGGCATCTTGGTGGATTCATGACACTGTGTGATGTGCCAACCATGGAGCTTGTTTCCATTGAAGACTGAATAAAGCAACCTAGTGAACATAGACACAAATGGAAGTGAGAAGTGCAAAGGGAAATTATCATTTTGGAGTGATCCTTTCCTAGATGTTTAATGTTCTTATCATACTGTATTGGAACATGCCTGGTATGTAGGAAATATTTTTAGTATGTGCTCATTTTTATTTGGTTAAAATGAAATATTTAACCTTTTTAGTTTGTGTATGTGGACAAAAGGTAGTAAACAGGACAAAAGATAGTAAATAGAAGGGGGACAAGGACAGGGAAAGGGGAGAAAAAAAGAATCTCAAGGAAGCTGAGCAGCTTTCCAAAGCACAAATAGTACCATCTACTTTGTGGATCAACTGATTAGCTTTCTCCTAATCACATCTCAGCTGATGAACTTTGTGATCTTCCTCTGTCAGAACCCTCTGTGGCTATTCTGTTTCATTCTTTAAGAAGATTAAGTGGGTAATTCTGAAGCTCCATAAAACCACCTGTTGTTTGGGCCCTTGGATAATATGCCTTTTGAGGCAAAGCTTTGAGGGGTCAGGAGAAGGATTGTGAATAAGCTCACTTATTTGTGTACCTGCTGGTTGCCAGCCTGCATGGGGCAGTGTGCTCTGTTTGTAGCAGCATAAGCAGCTGAGCCTTGGGTAAACTGGGCCCAACAAACCTCTCTTCCCTCCTTTTCCCCTCCCAAAGATCAGCTTCTGTCTGCAGGAACACTGAAGTCACTTCTAAAACTGCATTTGCAGAGAGACCTTCTCTTCACCATCTGGCTGTTGCAGTGTTTAGAATGCACTGGGTGTTGGTGCATCAGGAAAGGTCTCTTGCAGCTTGCCAAGAACAGAAATGCCAATAATAAATAAATTAATAATAATGAAGAAAAGTCCCAAACAGCAGCAACAATGAAGCCCACAAAAAAACCCAAACAAAACAAAAAAACCACACATCCAAACCAACCAACTAAACAAAACCAACCAAACCACAGACCAACAAACAAAAAAAAACCAGAAAAGATACATGCATTGGAAAGGGCAAAACAGGAAACCAAGAACTGGATGCAAATCTGTGTTCTACTTAATCTGCTGGGACACAGTGGCAGCCATTCAGGCTGGGACATATTTCTGTAAATCACAGTCTGACCATCCTACTCAAATGTCAGTCACTGCCAGTGAAATTCCTAAATTTAAACCTAAAACCTTCACTCCAGAGGAATGTAGAAACTTTCTTTTTTTCCTATCCAATTTTTTCAGAATCCTAAAAGGATGGAACATGTAAGAGACAAGTCAAATGTTCTGGATTTCCTGCTCTTCTGCTCTGCCAATGTTTAAGGCCACAATCCAACAATATGTTAAGCCTGTGCTTAATTCTAAACATCTTAATGATCTGATAGTAGTAGCCAGGAGTGTAGCTGTTTGTCTGCTTTGATTTAAAGACTTCCTTAAATGCATTGCTGACTTTGGCCTTCTCTACCACAGGTTAATACATTATGATTAAAAATTAATCAGTTCAGTGGTATTGTCATCCACAAAACTCTCTCTGTCAATCCATTAATATGAGGCTTTTCTCGTCAGTATGTTTATTCTTCCCCATTTCCCCTTTAATGAAGCCTGGGCAGGGGATAACTTTCAAGTTATAAATGGTAGAGGTATTTCAGTTAAAGGTCTTATATTAAGAATGTTTTATACTTAGTGACTTTTCCTATGAAAATATTGGCCAGACAATGATGCCCTTAAAGTAGTTTTCTGTCTTGCTTATATATCTGCCTTTCTGTCTTGCTCTGAGTCCACAAGCCTAAGTCAGTCAGCATGTTTCACTCAGAAGATTTTCCTGCACTGGGGGAATAAATCCTGGGAGTATTAGTTGCACACTGTTTGTGTCCTCTCTCTGTGGTGACAGGTAGAGCTACAGCTATTTGCTGCAGTTTGATTGCTAATACAAGATTCTGTGAGCCATGGGTGCCAAGAAAATCATGCATCAGCTTGTTGGTGCTTTTCTGACTGTGGAAGTCTGATTGCTTAAAAAAAAACCCAGCCAAACAACTAAAATTGTAAACATATGGTAATTGTGTTTGATTAATCTGTTCCCTCACATTCTTTGTCAAGGAATGAAGGGGTCACCAGATTTGAGCATAGAGAAGTCACTTCTGGTTGCTCTTCAATTTGATACCTAGTAATCACAATTAATGTTGTGTGCATCTTAATTGAATATTTTATATTGCAAAATGGGTCAGTGTGATTAGCACTTATGCTAGAAATGGCTTAGTAGAAAAAATTGTCTGAAAAAATGTTTTTGACAGGATGTTTTAAGTGGCAGAGTGAGAGACTAAAACAAAAGGTTACTGATTGCAAGAATCAATTTGATCTGTGGTGCTAAGGGTAAATGGAAAATCATCCCATTGCAGACACTGAGGTGTGGGTAGGGTTAATAGCAGGAATATTCTTCCACAGTGCTCCTCATGCTGGGGAAGCTTGGAGTAACCAAAGGTAGGAAGGTGCTTTGATTGACAGTTTATTCATCAAGGCATTGATTGTTTCCTGCCATTCAGCTTGAAGATAGGTTGTGAGTAAAGAAGTGTCTAATTAAAATTCCTTTGTGATGTGATTCCCCTAGAAAGGCATGAAGCCAACAGTTGAGATAGCAAGAGAGGAAAAATTTTGTTTTCCATCATTTCAAAGCACCTGTTTTGCATGATCAATTTATAAACTCAGTTCTGGAGTTTTGTTCTTCAATATAGTTGCCTTGGTATGGCTGCTCACCTTGTGCACTGGTGCACTAGCAGTTTTGTGTCCCATATTCTCCATAAGCCAAATATTTTCTGCATTGTGGGCATCTTTTCCTGTGTGATTCAAAACCCTGTTTTCCAGCTTTTCTATCTCCCAAAGTAAGCCTTGTAGCTAGATTGTCACAAGGGTAGTAAAATCCCAAATGTCTTGTGTGAAGGGTGCTTTTAAAGCATAAATTAATGCTGAGCAACCACAACTTTTTATCCTTTATTAGCTTATATTACTCATGTTGTAATCTCCTGTAAGTCAGTAAATAAAACCTCATCCCAGAAAGAACTCTAAATTGTATCTTGAAGAATTTCACAAGAGTTGAAAGGTGTTATATTTCAAAGTACTGTGTACTGAGTAGAGCTGTGGCACCCTCACAGGAGAAAGAGCTGCTGAATGTATATAAAGAGCACTAAAGAAAAGTTCACTTTTTTTCCCTGTGAATTACTAGTTTCTATTCTTTAGCTGGAAATGGCCATATTTTTCACTGCAATAAAATATAAGGATACAGACCCATGAGAGCAAAAGTGATTGTAACTATATTTAATACAGGCATTTGCATATTCCAGATGATAAAAGGATCAAATGAGACTTCTTGTGGATCAGAATAAAAGGATTTTTCAATATTGTGGTCATTAATTCTGAGGTTTTACATCAAAACCTCAGAATTCAAACAAGTTTTCTTTGTGCCTAGGTATTTCTAGGCATTGGCTGCAGCTTCATTGAAGTGTTGGGGGGAGGGGAGGGTTTTTGTATTTTTTTGGTGGGTTTTTTTGGGGTTTTTGTTGGTTTGGTTTGGTTTGGTTTTGAAGTGGTGAGGAAATAAGATCTATATGGCTTGAGATAGTCACCTTTTGCAGAAACAAGCCCTGGACCAGGGAAGAAAATAAGTTGCTGGTTACTTTATTTCTCATTAAAGCATTTGGCTGTGGAGAATGTGTACACTTGAGCAGGATCATTGCTGAATTTTCATTGTAATTCTTTCAGGAGGATGAAAGTTGCCCACAAACCACAATACTTTTAGTTGCACAGGGGCTCTGGTACAAAGCAGCAGATAAATACAGCCACCTTCACACACCTGCTCTTAAGACTTTTTACCTAAAGAAGGTGTAGAAATCCTCCCTGCTAAGTGAGATAGAGCACAAGAAGTCCTAGATCTAGAGTTAGCAGGGTGTCTAGAAATGATTTTAATTATTTTAATTTACTATTTTCATAACTGAGGATAGACTTCAGTCACAAAAGTGGCAAACAAATCATTTCACTACGTTTGGGAACAATGTGAATAACTCTGATGTGATTTATTACGTGGCATTGAAAGCAATTTTAGTTTAATCAGAAATCATAGTAAATATGTAATTAAAAAGTTCTCAGAATGTATGGCTTAAAAATGTCAAATAGAATTGGTTGGTAACAGCTTCATTTGTCTACTTCTGTACTTGGAGTTTTATGGCAGGGCACAATCACATGCACAGCTCAGTGATTTATAGAACTGAGAGCAGACACTAATGAGGAAAAGCTTTTAAAATAAAGACTTCTATTATATCATTTATGTAGCTATGCACATAAAGGCTAAAAAAATAAATAAATATATATATGACTTCACAGATAGTTTTTAGGCCTGAACTTGGAAGTGTCCAAGCTTATACCCTTACAGACATAGGAATTATAGAAGGAAAGAGTTGACAATAAATTTGAGAAACACTATATCTTGCTAAGTGGCACTTCAAAACTGGTATTAATTATAATGTCAAATTCCTTTTTTCCCTTCCTTAAATGATGAGGAGCTTGAACTTTAGCTAGTATTTGGTTTCTTTTGTGTTTTAAATGAACAAATACACTATAGACGTCGAGGAGAATCATATTTGATAAAATGTCTAGCAAAGTTTTAAATAATTTATCTAAAGTATTTTTGTGGTAGTGAAGGAAAAACCCAACTCTGACCAGTGCAAATCAGTGCAGCAATGTTGGTTTGAAAGAAGAGGGTTGACTTACATCTGCTGCAGAGTTCTACAGCCCATCATCAGCTCTTGCTCCCAAGTTGTGGTCCTTGTGCCACTCCTGTCTGTGGTAGTGAGCTGGGTCTGAACTGCACCAGATGTCTGTGCTGCTAGCAGCAGCTGTCTGTAGCAAAAAGTCCTGCTGAAGCTTTTGAGCTGGAAAAAGATTTTGCTAATGACAAAAGGAAAAGTGAAAAATTGTAAATAACACTTTTAGAAGACAGCTTCCACCTCAAACAATCTTACAGGAGCATCAGCTGATCTTTTGTCTGGGTACTTCCATGTACAAATGGATACCCAATGCTTTAATCTCAATTGTAATGCTATGCTAAGCAATTGTAATTAATGTTAAGCTTCTACCATACTTTCTACCAAATTCTTCAAAGAATTGGTTGATTGTGGAACATGGATTTTAATTGGGAATGAGTAGACAAGGGCTTTTTGCTTTTTAAATGCCTTTTAGCAGCAATATTGGGTAGGAAGCCATCTAGGGAACTGGGAAACCTCTCCCTAAACCAGGGATAAGATAAATTTCTAAAACTAGCTCCTCTTCGTGGCTTTCTGTCAGGAATGAGAGGTTTTGCTGGACATTCTATGGGGTGGCTTTCACTTGGTTTAATGCTTCCTTTCAGCAGAAACTCTGCAGTAGGAAGTTTTTGGCCTAGTTAGAGATCCTGATGAGAATCTCAGTAGCTGGGAAAGACCTTGTCCATCTCCTGGGATAAAAACTCCTGGGAGATGACAGTTGAAGAGTGAAACACCCAAATCTTTCCCAGCCCAGCAGCCTGAGCCAGGCTGGAGGCTGCTGCTGTCTCCTGTGCAGTGTAGCATGCTGAGTGAGTGCCTGGCAGCTGGTAAAATAATTGTATTCTTCAGATATCCCAAGATCAAGTGTTTTATTTTGGCACAGTGGTTTTTTTTTGAGCAAGTAGTAGGAAGACTTGGCAGAAACAGCCTTTCAAAGCTATTGTGTGAGGAGAAGCTATTGTGCTCCCAAGTAGAACATCTACATTTTCTAAACCTCAGGAGCTACTTCAACCATGGGGACTATTTTGTGTGGCATAAAACCAAGTGTGATTCCTTTATGTAACATACAATAGGTGGGATTTTACAAGGAGCATTTGTAAAAAAACCCTCTGATATTAATATACCTGTTACTTCACATACATGATGAATTGCAAGTTATGCTAATTATAAAGCAATTTATCTTTCTTATTTAGAAATCCTCATTTCTAAGCTATTGTGACTCTTGGAGCAAGCTACTAGGAGACTTCTTTCTTTTCAACTAATTAATAAAAACCACAGTATTTCCAGAGTGTATGTTCTTTGCTTGGCTTTTGTTAGATTAATAATTTAGGAAATACAGTTGAGTGTGTTTTATGCAATTTTCTCCTCTTAAAAATGTTGTTCTGGTATGTGAAAGAAAAATAACTTTTATTCTTGTTTTTGTGAAATGAATCATATTTTCAACCACTTCAGGATGATCTAATGCTGCAGCAAAATAAGGTGGGGAGGAGTCTTGAGCAGACAGGTTATTCAGGCATTGCTGCAAAGTTTGAATGGCCAATGGAAATGAATTGCTTTTCACAGCTTACAACTAGAAAGTACTTTACATGCCACCATAAACATTGAAAAAACAAAACCAAACCAAAATCCTCACGCTTTCACAAGTGGAATACAGAGAAGAATATTCAGGTAAAAAAAAATTATGATAGTAATTATGGTATAAACAAACTTGTCAGCATCTAGCTGTAATTTCTTCTTCCTCACTCCATGCTTCTCAAACCTGTAGGGAAATCACTGTAAGAAATACCCCTTCTGTCTGCTACCTTAATCAGAAATAGGATGCTCTATGTGAACACTTAACTGTGTAATGAAAAAAAAAAGGATCTCATTTGCAATGATCTGGAGTTTCAAGAGGTCAGACAGTGTTCTGATAACTAAGCTTAATCTTTCCTGGCAATATCTAATATTAATTACTACCACTCACACCTTTCACCATAAAAATCTGAACATTTATGCACATGAGTCATCTAATAGCTCAACCTCTTCTTTTTTTTTCACTGCATGCATTTCATTTTGGTTAACCATAAGAAAAGTGGACTTCTATTTGCTAAGAGCAAAGGTGATTCAGAGTAAATCCTGACAGTTTTGAGTTGCTCCTGAGCTTTTATGTTGAATGGAAACAAAATGTGAAAGGCCTTTGTGTGCTCTCTCTGGAAAGGGGGCATCTAACAACAGGAGAGCTGATAATACCACTGGTGGAAGTGACAGCATGGCAGGGTGGGACAGGCATATGGTGCTGAGCTCTCTTTGCATCAGGATCCCTTCAGCAGCAGGCAAATAAGAGTATCCTCACACAGCACATCTTTATGCTAAATACAGCTCTGTCCTGGCTGCTTTACCACAGAGAAACTAAGAGCATCTCCAGCAGGCAAGAAAGGACAGGTTTTTCCTACAGTGCCATCAAGACTATCTTCCTACAATACCAAACAGTGGCTGGTTTTGCTGGGAAGGGTTCATAATGGTATCTGATTAGATTCATCTTTTCTTCTTGAGTTCTCCTCTTGGAGTGATTTGAGGTCCCTGAAGGTGAAAATACAGGCATTAGCTATAATATTTATAATCATCCATGATCATTCAGAAACAAGCTCTGGAAATGAATTTGTTAATTATCTGCCTTCACCGTATTAATTTTTTGGGGGGGATATAATTATTCTGAAATGATTGTGTGTCTGTCATTCACATTTAAACTCTGTGTCTGGACTCATTCATTTTAATTGCATAGGTTTGCATGGTCTCTTATTTTGGGTAGGAGTTTAAGGGGAAATCTAATCTTCTCTGTTTGGGATATATAGAATCCAAAGATAATGCAGTTAATGGGGTCAACTCTTTTTCACTTTTAAGATTGCATATTTGAAATCTGATCAAGGATTTCAATGATGGCAAACAAAAATTAAATTAGAGCTGTGTGATTCTTTTCTCTAAAACATTAGTTAACCCTGCATGTGGGAAACACTCTGTATAACCCTGTGTAGAAGCTGAGCATTGGGTTCTCTGTGCAGAGAATGGACAACAACAACAAAAAAACCTAAATACCAGACCATTTAAAAAACAAAATAATTATTTTACTTCCAGTTGGGGTCTATATGAGAACTTGATGACATAATTTTTTTTTTTGTATGTAACAAATGGTGAAGGAATTTAAGACTTAACTGCTAACCAAAGAGAATGAACAGCTGTATTCTCAAAAAAAACCCCTCTCTTATTCAAACACATATATCTTCAATAATAACAGGGGAAACACAGAAAATGACTGTCAAAGTAAATTGCATTTTGCATGAATGCCATCTCCTTTCATGTTTGCCCCAGCATGATAATCCTTCTTTATTTGGTGGTGCTGCCCTTTTCTCTTTTAGAGACCTTTAGTGAAGTCTTTTTTTTATGTATTTCATGTATCATTAAAATTACTTAAATGATCAGGGATGTGGTAGGGCTGACATTTATTTTTCATTATTAGCATAAATAAAGAGGCATCTATATTTTATAGCTGCTGCAATTATAAAAAAGCATTTTCTTTGTTTAAAAAACAAAATATGCCCTTTAGGTAGTCAGGTACTCCCTTTCATTCTATTTCTAAGTCAGCATGACTTATAAAATATATGCATAAGTACATTTTAAAAACTCCAATCATTACAATTAATCTCATTTGAAACTCTGTCAAAGTACTCTAGTAGTTTATACTCCTATACACCCAGATTGTCTCTGCTGTTAGGGAGAGTGCACAATACCACCTGAATACCTATTGATAAGGTAGGATGGTCATTTGGAAGTCTAGTGTAAATGCATCAATTTGTTGTTTAAAAGTTTAAGTAATTTGTTAAAAGCTTTTTTGATGAATGGCATTTAACAGCTTGCTTGTATGTCTGAATATGATAATGCTGAGTGGCTGAATTCCAGGTGAAATGATTGACTGTGTTCTGGGGGTGCACATATTTTCCCAGGTGCATGTAAGTTATTGTTAGCCATGCAGTTTCAATAATAGGATTATTTTCAGTGATATCTCTTCCATTTTAATGTCTTCATTCCTCAAGACTTTCAAGACTGTCCTGTCTTGCATCACTCCCTTTGCAGTTATTCCCTTGTTCTCTTTCATCTAGCTCATACCTCAGGGACCATGGTAAAAAGAAGAATGAAAAGAAAATGTATTTTGATGTCTTGATGAAAATAGCAGTTTGAACAAAACAACAACAAAAAAACCCTTTACACTTTATTTTAAGCAAGCAAAAGGTCTACTTTGACTTTGCTGTGACAAGGAAATTGGGATTTTAGGATGTTTTCACCATTCTTCAACAGCTACAGAGGGGCAGAACTATTTAGCTGTCCTCTGTTTGCTTCAGTTGGAGATAGAAGTCCAGGCTAGATGGTGAAAGAAACTGCTCTCCAAACTGTTTGCACAATTTGTTGATCAGGATGATGAATATCTGTGTCATTTGACATGCAGTGTAACCTGTTCTTTGTTACAAAAAATGCTTCTTGAAATTTTATTTGAAGGCAGCAAACATCACTGCATGGTTTTAGTTTACAGAGCATGTTGCAGCTGTTCTGGCTCTTTTGCTAGCACAAGTAGCCCACCTGTTACCTCTGGTGCATCCCAAGAGATCCACGTGGATGCCAAGCTTCTAGATCCCAGCCAGAGCCAAAGAGCTTGACTGAGACTACTGCATGGATATCAACCTTAAGTGTTTGTTTGTTTATTACTGTGAGTTTTGACATTTAATGTAAAATGGAGCAAAATTTGAGGGGAGCAACTGAATCCCAAGGTGTAGCACACGACAGAGAGAATCCAAATGTGGCACCAGCTCATTTTTGGCTCTGACCTCTGACTTAGGCAACAGCTCTTTGGCTGCAGCCCATGTGTAAAGGCTATGCAAAGTATTGTCCTGAAAAACAAAAGTGCTAGAGTGACAGATTGCTGTAGAATGCTCAGTTGTCCCAATGCAACCAAAAAGGCAGCACCTAGGCTGCTCCCTGTGCCCCTGAGCCTCACCTGGGATTTGCCAAAGCCATCACAAAGGTGTCCTTGTGTCATTTCAGGGTTTGGCCTCTATGCTCAGCCTAGAATTCTGTGGGGAGGATGCCTGTCTCCTGCAGCCCATCCTGGGGACCATGCACAAGATTCAGAGCAGCTGTCAGTAACTGCTTTCAACAGAACCCTTTGAATTTTTCAACCAATCCTCTCCCTCTGCTATTTTCACATTACTGTCATTTCTGCCTCTCATGTGTAGCAAATCAGCTTCTAGATGTTCAGAGCTGTTTCTGCATGCAGATCTGGAGTAGTTTTTGATATCAGAAATCAATATTTTAAATTATGTTTTCCCCAGAAGATTATTATCATTGGAAAAATCAAAATATTTTGCAATTCTTGAAAGCTCAAAGAATATTCTGTGTATGAGCTGACAGGAAACCATAATCAAATTGTCAAGCAATTGCTCCTACTGTGGCAAAGTGAGAATGTTAGATTACATGTGTCAGCATGTGAAGATAAAGACTGCATAGTGAACAGCACACTGAAGGCTTGATAGGAGATGGGAAGTTTAACTCTGTACACTGTAACCTATTGTAGACAGTTCTGCCTCCTCAGCAGTCCTCAGTTTGCATTAAAAACCTCTATGATCAATATAATGCATCAGTTTTGTCATTTGGAAAAGACATTTTAAATTTGCTACCAGCTTGATTTGGTCAATTAAACTGATGACTAATTGCTATTCCAAAGGGTTAAATAACAGAAGATGCTGAATACTAATATACATATACTAGTTGTTTACTGACTCTAATATTATTATCACTGCTCTAATCTCTTCAAATAGACACACAAATGCATGCTGCTGTGATTATTTGAGTAAGAAAAATGGCTCATTTATTCAACATATGCATTGGCTGCTGCTCTGGGTTTTTAGATGTTTAAAGATTTATGGTCAATTTTTATTTTTTTTTTTTTCAGTTTTCCTGTCCTTTTACATATTCTTCTGTAAACTCTTCATTCTTCCTGCTCTGCACAGAGGATGTTCACTGAAAATATCTCTCCAAAGTGTTTGATTGTGAACTCAAGGGCTGTAACCCAAAACCTGCTGAGAACTTGAACTCTCATTAAATTCAGTCAGAATTAATGACATCACCTTGCAAGATCAGGCTTGTGGGGCATGTTGTCATGTGGCCCAATAATTCCTGTAGCTCTTTCTCTTGTGAAAGCATGATCAGACAAGAGATTTCCAGGAGTGAAATTTAAAAGTTTTTTTAACTCTGATAACCAAATTGTCAATTGGGTTGGTTATTTAAGTGACTGTTCTGTGCTGCAGTCAGTTAAAAAAATTAAATCATTTCAGAAAATTATGATATGTAGCCTCTTAACTAGTACATCCTTCTTCAAACCTGAATGAGTTTTCCTATTCCCTAACAAATTTTATAAGAGAGAAAAAAAGAAGAGGAAAAGAGAAAAAATGAGATGAGAAGAGGAAAATAAATACTATCCAATCACAATTAGGTCACCAATGGTACATTAGACTGGTATTGTACATTGATAAAGTGACTGACAAAGGAAATGCAGTATATTTCATTTTGCTTAGCAAGAAATAATTCAGAAGGGTATTTTTTGAAAGTATATGGAGGGAAATACAATGGATGATCACAAATACATAAGGACTGAAAGCATCATGCATATTTAATGTCAAGAGGGGGGGGAAAAGAGGAGGGGGAAAAGCATTCTTCCAGCAACACTGGTAAGTGGGTAAATTTGCCATGTGGCTGCAGGTGAAAGCAGAGAGGTGAACATGGAGACAAAATCTTTCCTCTGACTGCCACCAGAAAAGGCAAAGCAGCCAGGCTCAGTGCCTCCTGCTTTCCTGTTGGTAAGTGCAGCAGCTGGACTGTAACCTTCATACAAAAAGAGAGGTGGGTTTACTTTTAAACCACAAATTGGTCAGTTAGTGAGACAATTACACATTGTGGAGCCAGGACTCCACTGGGTGTCCAACGAGTCAGTTCCAACTCTTTAATCTAGAAATCAGTATTCTAAAAAACACTTTTTCCCCCCTCAAAACTATTATATGTCTAGTGAGTGTGTTAAGTTACAGTTTGAAGGACAAATTCTGTACTTCTGTAATCAGTGTAGCTCCTCTGCTGTGTTAAGTGTATTATTCAGAGAATGTGTGCTGTGGAACAATTGGTTCTAGGCTTGTATGTTTACTTAGTACCTATGAGGTGAACTGTCTAGCTCTCTAGAATTTATTTCCTTTATTCATATTTAATTTATTTCCTTTATATTAATTTATTTACTGCTTGTAGGGGTCACATGCATTTATAGCTCATTTTTGCCTCCATCAGAGCAGTAGGAAGAGTACAGATGAAATAATAGCAACTTCCTGATGTGGAGAAAATATTCTTTTTCAGGGTCTTGATGACTTATTAAATGCTAGCCTCTGAGATCCAGAAGAACAGAAAGACTGAAGTTGTGACTGTCCAAGATCTGAGTGCTGTGCTAGGAAAAAAAAAAAATCACTTCCACTCTAAGCTACTAGTTCTTGTGCACTTCAGTGTCTACTCTCTCTTTGATCCCTCTCCATGAAAACACTTTTTCTACAGTCAACAGCAAAGTCCATCTCCTCATTATAAGTGATTTGAGAATGTTGAAAAATTTGTTTTCAACATGTAGAAAAAGGATCATATATTCACTCATATCATGAGTAAATTAGTGTTCATAGTCAATCAGTCTCATCCCAAAGGCTTATCAATTGTATTCCACAAAGCAAATGCATTTGTGCAGTGAAAATGTGTTGATCATCTTAGCTGACAACTAAGCAGGTGGTTGGTTATTTTTATGTCACCTATGCCTGAGCAACAAATCTCCACTGGCTACTTCCTTTGTGTTGCCACAACAGAGATGCAAATGAATAGGAATAAAGTAATAATCACTGTTGCTTTAACTCTTGGGTTGAAACTGCTTACTTGTGGTTTCTTTTTGCACAGCTCTCCAAACTGCTTGGCCAAAAAGGCATTTAAAACATTTGTTATAGTTCTGGGAAGGATGACCTGCCAAGGGCTATTATGATGATAAAATAAATGACAGTGATTGTACTTTGCCAATGGAATATTGGACCATAACCTTTTCTTTCAGCAGTTTCTGCAGTCGCTATCTGAATGGGAGATGGGGATAACATGGGGGTGAAATGTCTTATATTCAGCATTATCCCTTAACTGTCTTTGCCCCTTCCTTAGAGGAAGCACCTTAAGCACTCATCTTCCTGAAATGGATCTTAAAAACAGGACCCTCTTTTATCTTCCTGCCTCCTTCAATTTCTTCAGTAATGAGCAGAATTTTAGCATTAGAAGAATGTCTTTGTAGTATCATTCAAGGAAGAATCTTTGTTGTCATACATCTTAATAATTTATCATGCTCTTGATAAGAATTCTTAAAGATCAGTAGATAAGAGTAAGCAGGCTAAGGGAGACAGCCCTTTGATGCTGACATTGTTAATTTTTCAGCAGCTGAATTGGTCTTCTGTCATTACAACTTAAGATGCTTAATTGCAAGATCATAATTTTGGGGAAGTTATTTCTGCCAGATATTTTACAAAATGACTATATATTAATTAAGCAGTTTGAAACAGAAAACTACACCTTTCCTTGCTAACACAGAGGGGAGGAAAAACCTGTATCGAGTTATCTTTACTCTTCAAACAATACATTTTCAAGTATTTTGCTTATTTCTCTGCACTGGCTCTGCTTCTATCTGTAGGTAGATATATATAGAAATAGATATAGATATAGATATCTATGTAGATCTAGGTGTGTCTGTGGATCAATTTTTACTAGCTCCCCCTACTCAGACCAGCTTACTGCCCAAAGGTAAGAGAAGCCTGACCCATAAATCTTCTTCTGTGAATCTTTGTAATCCAAGTCTCTGTTCCAAAACAGAGACTTGGTTGCTTGCTAATGTTTCTGGTATGAGCACAGCAGTATTACAGAGGAAATGGAACCAAGCACAGTTAAGAAAAAAGCTAATTAAAAATGAAGGGGATGAGGAGCCTGAAAGATGTAATGGCCTTTGAAAATATTTTGGTCCTAGAACAAAAGGTATCTTCTGAAAGGTTTCCTTAATGGCTTTGTCAAAATAAGTTCCTTCTGTTCTGTAGAGATCTTTCTATTTTGAACATCTGTCACAAAAGTGCTGGTCACTGTGTAATTGTTGCCATCTCACCCTGTCCATCTGGATGTTTTCTTCAAATTGGTGGTGTTTTGTTGTTGTTTGTTTATTTGTTTGGTTTAGTTGTTGGTGTGTGGGGGGTGTTTCATCGTGGGGGTGGGGTGATTGGTGGTGTTACTTGTTGTTGCACTAACATAGCTATCCTATGGATCTCCTTTGTTGCATTCTCTAAGAACTCTTCCCAGTGCCAAACCAGGGTTGAAGCTATCCATTATGAACTAAACACAATGGAGCTTCATAAACAGCATTATTGAAGAGGCACTTTGTGTGATTTCAAGTATCCACTTTACTAAGATGTGGCTATTCTTAAGAGTAATAAGGGCTGCATTTGATTCCCTGCAAGCAATTCAAGGGCCAAGGTACAGGCTCAGTTGTGCTGGGATAAATGTAAAGGAGCATCACAGAAGTCAGTTGTTGTTATGGTTTTGTATGGGGCAACAGAGATCAAAATGTTTTTCTCTGTATCAGAAATAGGGCTCTCCCTTGCCCAATACATAGATTATATTTGTTAAGCACTCATTTATCCTATTTGGTAATAAGGTATTAAAAAAAAAAATCCATAACGGAAAATAGGATTTAGTGACTTTTAAAAAGATATTCACATTTGTTTGTCAATTTCCATTTTTTCCTTCTTTTCCTATAACACAATGCTTGCAGATTCCCATTTTATGAGGGAAGGGGAGGGAGAAGGAAAGATGAAAAAGAGGAGTAATATCTTCTAGCATTTTTATAGTAATAGTTATGGTAGTTTTAGAAAAATGTTGTCACAGTCAGTGTGTTAAGGTAATTTGGAAACATTAAAACAAGATGGAAAAAAAAAGGAAAATCTTTTATGATGATCATAGCTGATATACCAGCAGTGGAAGCCTGGCTTTTCATTACTGTTAGTGTAACAGGCTTGTTGTTACACCCACCACACTACATCACAAATAAAGCATGAAAGATCTTGAAAGACTGAAAAATTCATAAATTAATTCAATAAAACAGAGCCTTAAGAGCCCAGTATAACTCTAGCTTTGGGAATCTCCTGACTGAGTCCTCACTGTTGAGGCCAGAGCCTGACCTGTCTTAAGCTGCATAGCAATGCACTGTTATTTTATTGAAGAGGACTGAGCAGATCTTTAGTTCAAAATGATGCAAGAATCTGTGCTGGGGTGTGAAATGTGTGTTTTGTTCTTTGGGAGCCTGGAATACATTGTGATGCTGCTGAGGCATGTTTCTGACATGCACCCTGGGCCAGACAGTGTCCTCTACCATTTTGTGTCCTGCTTCTCCTGCCTTCACAGGGCCTGGCCCGCCTCTCCTCCCTGTCTCAGTGTGGGAAGGAAAACGTGGTTCCCTTGAGCTGAAGAGAAGAAAAAAAAAATTAATCTTTAGTGTTTTAGTGACTTTAATGAGTGCAGCAGGTATATGAGGAGGACTGGAGCTGACTGAGGAGGAGAGGTTACTGTGGGGTTCCCTTGGGGTGCTGAGGTGGCACATGGTGAGGAAGAATGAGGCTGGCCCATCACCCCAGTCCAGGAAACAAGGACACCTCATTACCATAGTTGCTGACCCACAGAGGCTGATCAGTTTAAAGCTTTCAGCCCAGATTATTTCCCTTGAAGATGGTTTGTACATTTGCCTCTGCCTAGACTTGCTTTTTCAGAAGGGTGTGATGAGGGGGACCATATGGAAGGGAGGAGCAGTAAGGGGCCAGGAAATCCAGGTAAGGGATTTGAGGCTTTTTTTTTCCCTCAGGAAGTAAGATGTTCCTGAGCAAAATCTTCTTTGAACTGTTCCTCCCCTGTGCACACCTGCCCCTGGGTTTATACTAGTGTGTCTGTAGGATTTAATCCACTCAACAGACTCAAGCTCCTAAGTTGTGGCTGTCTGTTGAAGGATATAATGCTTGGTTTTGACCATCTTGTTTAGCAGGTTGAATGCAGAAGCCTTTAAAGGAGATTCATGTCTGGGGCCAAGTCCACATGTGAGGGAGCACATGTATAAACTGGGATTCTGCATGTCCAGAAGAGCTTTTTCACACCTACACAGGGAGCAGTGAGAAAGAAAAAAATGGGAGCAACCTGTTGAAAAGTTTAAGATTTCAGTATCCTTAACAGGAGAGTGGCAGTGAATATTAGTTAATCATGGGGCTTTATGAATCTCTCAGTAGAGATGAGTGGAGGAGTAAGGAAAGTACATCATGATATGCCCTGAAACGTGTCAATGTACTCTCTTTTTTTTTACTACAACATTGCTGAGGAGCACCATTTATTGACTCACACTTTATTGTGTCCAGGTACTGTACAAACACAACAAATCCCCTGGAAACCCCTTGGAGTGGGGGCTGTCTTTGTAAGCTGGGGTGTACATACCCCTTCTTTTGTGCTCTGACAAGCTGGCTTGCCTGAAAGTCAATGTTTCCATAAAGATCAGCAAGAGGTGCCTGTTTCAAATATCTTCCTTGTATTATCTGTGTATTATCCTTGTCCTGTCTTCCTTAAATGTGTTCAGTGTGTGTGTGTACCCAGGGGGGTCAGAATCATTTCTCACAGTGGGCTTATCTGAGGTCCTGTGGATTTACAGCAAATAACTGAGCAAAGCATGCTCTGAGAATTTTAGGTGTGTCTACACCATACAGAATACCAGTGTATGGTCAGCTTCCAGTTTTGCTACTGGTGTAATTGTTCCCTGCTGTGTGGTGTTGATATCCCCTCTGGGGCTTCCATGAATTACCTCTGTTAGGGGGTTTGTGAAGAGCCAAGAAAGGTGTTTGGGTTGGCCTGGATAGTGTTTATGAGTTTAGAGAGCAGAACACCCATACTGCATTAGTGCTTTATATACCTGCTTCCTAGTGGAATTTCATAACTGTTAACTGCTTCTTTCACAGCCCATTTGCTTTGAGAGGCTTTGGTAGATACCATTTCACAGCACCTATTAGGAAGTGATGTGACAAAATACCAGCTCTTGAATGATCATTATATTTAGCAGTTGGACAGACCTACTTTTAAGACCCTCATTGTTTTATTGGCTAATCAGGAATTTCACTCTATTACACTATCTTTTTTTTTTTTTTTTCTCCAAGAAGAAAACATATCAATGTGTAGTTGAAAACTACATGACTTTTACTATCTGGAAATGTTTGAGTATGTATGCTCCTAGTGCTGAAGGAGAGTAATGTATGAATTATATTACCTTGAAATATAGATATACCAGTATCTCTCAATATATCTTTTTGGCTTTGAAATATTTTGAGGAATATGAACAAAGCACAAAGTATAGTTGTGTTATATATA
>JAOEGS010020504.1:1912-31303 GCA_025447755.1 Corythornis vintsioides
GCAGGGGGGTTGGACTAGATGATCTTCTAGGTCCCTTCCAACCCCTAATATCTATGAATCTATGAATCTATGAATGAATATTTGAGTAATAGAAACCACATGTGCATCAGCCTGGGCAGCATGGCCACTGCTAGCAGGGAAGGGGTTAATCTAGACCTTTTGGGGTTTTTTTTTTCCCTGCAGTCCCTGCTGGGTGGATGAAAATGAATCACATTTCATTCTGCTCTCAGTCAGCTGAGATTGCTCTATAATTTTGTTTTTAGTCATTCGTGACTGCGACCTTCTCTGGCAAATTTAGTCAGCGACTGTTTTTGCAGTTTAGCCCCAGCCATCTGAAATCTCGGGGCAGAGTGAGTTTCGGATTGCGACAGCTGAGAGATGAGCAAGGGGCAGGCTGATGGATGTTGATAGTCCAGGCTGATGATATTCTGGATCGTTTCCATATCCCACGTGGCCAGGCAGTGATACTCAATTCATTTATTCATGATCATATACAAAGGATTTAGTCTTCAACATCATAATAGCTTGTGACCTTAAAGGGACGCAGTCAAGTACTTTTTAGGCAGAATTTAACCTACTGTAGAAGTCGCTGTCTGCTGAGAGCGATGTATAATAATACCTGCAACCATTGCCTGTCATCCTCTCATCTCTACACTCATTACTAGTAAAACTGCTCAAGTGGCCATTAGGAGAGATGGAACTATCATTTTCCTTTTTAACAGAAGGAGAAACTGAGGCACAAAGAGGTTAAACTGATTGCCAAATACAGTCAAGGACAAATTTGCATGTAGGATCGAGGTCTTCTGTTCCTGCCATGACTAGGCAAGCAATGTCTTACATATGCTAAACAGTCAATTAGTATTGTTAATCCAGCCTTAGCTCTCAAAGGAAACTTTTGCTAAGAATTTGAGAAAGGAAAAAAAAGGATTTCCTAAAATGCAAAAGCTCCCTTTGTTGGTTGTGCTTTAGCAGCAGTTAGCAAAGAACTAAGTTTTCCACTATTTTCAGTGTTTTCTCAATGGCAATGACAAAGCTCCTGATGCACAAATAGGAAACCAAATAAAGTGAAGACCGTGCAACTATTCCTGTTCTGTTCAGAGAAGGACAAATAGGGAGAGACTCAATGGGATGAACCTGGAAGGCAGAGGGGAAAGGCAGAGGCATGTGCATCATACCCATGAGCTTATGTGTGCAGGACACAATGGCAATCAGTCTGATGAGAGAAATTTTGTTCCCCATTTTCCAGGAGGAAGTTATGAGCTCCACAGAGTCATGCAGCCTCTCTAAATGGGGTCCTGCTTCACTTGACATGATCAGGAAATAAGTCTGCAGCAAGATTGCAAAGGGCTGTGGCACAGCTGAGACATCCAGTTGTGTTAGTGTGGTGAGACCCTATGGTTTCTGTGGAATGGTGCTGGCTGCTGACAATAGAGGCTGATGGAGAAGGCATTTCCATGAAGTTAATGGCTGGCTGGTGGAGGCTAGGGCCTGAGGCCATTATTACCATTGTAAGTTCTGGAAATATAAAAATGTAGAGTGAAAAAATAAAGAAAATTGCCTTTTTATATATCACAGAGTTTAAAGTTGAGCTGCCTGTTGCCATGGCTACAATATTCAGTTTGCAGTCTTCAGTTATTTAAGACCAAGGGCTCGATCTTGCTGAATCAGTGAACTCAATGGAAACATGTCACCCAGCCTCAGCAGGGGAGGAATGAAACTATGGTAGGAAAGGAGAACCTATTCCCATCCCATTAGAGACCACATTCCCAGTGCTCAGGGAGGCTTTGTGAGGTGCAGGAGCAATACATTTGTGAGGAGGTGGGAATGGATGTAGACAGTTCCTTCTGAGTTCACAGGCCAGGGTGCTCCACTCCAGTTCTCAGTTCTCAGTACAGCACAGGCATCTTTGGACTGCAAATGCTGTAGGGCTGATAACCTCTGTTTGTAAACTATATATGGACTGTATTAACAATATTTAAGATCAAGATTTCTTGAAAGTAGTCTTAATTTTTCACAAGCAGTTAGACATGTCTTAGTCATTCACCTTGTTCTCAGAATGGGCTGTTTGTGGTTCATCTACCAATTACATTGTTTGTGGTCGTGATGGAGAATTGAAGTTTTCCTGGTGTGGATTTTCAAATTCCTGTTAAACTCAGTTAGGATCCCTTGAAGATCCCCAGTTGATTGGCTTTGTCTGTGAAGACAAATGAGACCATGGTGGAGTACCAAGAAAATGCAACCAGTAGGGTTTTCTCTCCTCTCTTTGCTTCTTTTCCAGTGAATTCCCAGGGAGACATAATACCAAATGACATCTTGTGCTTTGAAGCACTAACAAAAAAGTGGGTCTTGACTATGTGCTTTGATGCCACCTTCTATTTCTCCACTTGTCAAAGAACAACCAGAAAGATTTCACAATCTTTAGAGATGGAAACAAGAAAGAAAGTTCCAAATCAAATTCTCCAGGTCAGGTGCAGTGTAGAGTGTGTGTCCTCCACTGGAGGCTGCCCCAGCCTCACAAAATAGCTGCCTTTTTTCTTCAGACAAGGGTGTTATAGGTTGAGATGCATTATTGAGAAACACAAATGCTTTATAGTTGCAGAACTGACTACCACATCAGAATCTAAGGTGAAAATGTCTGGATATGATTCTCCAGGTTCTGTCTGTCTCCCAGAATGTATCTGTGTGTCTCTCCAAGTAAATACATTATCTCACAGATGAACACAGTAGCTTAGTATTTACTATAAATGCTGCCATGCCCCAAAGCTGCATTGCAGTGTCCAGGATTTGTCTGTGAATCCCTGTCCCCAAAATTTCTCTTGCAGGCTGATCCTAGGGATATTCAGACAGTTCCCTACATCTGCAGGTTGGCTGTTTCCCTGCCTTTCTGGTATATTATATGCATTCCTTAGTGCCTCAAGAATAATGATGGTCATATGTCTCCTTTGAGACATCTGATTCGTATGTGCTGTGGTTGCTGGCTTTTCTTCCTCATCAGAAGGGAGGCAGAGCACTCCCCAGATCAGCCTCACAGCTTCTGTTACATCCAAGTGAGATTAGATAAGAGCATCCCATATAGAGACAGAGACTGGAGAGTTTTATCAGGGAGGAACATGAAGCAAATGAAAACTGGAATTTCACTTCAAAAGGAAGATGCCATTAAGCAGCCCCCTTTGTGTTTGGTTGCACGGATGGGCAGGCATGTTATTAATGTCCTGAGCAAGCACAGAGACTAGCTGCCTGCATGTGGTTAGTAAACAGCACAGGGAAACTACCTCAGTGTGGGATTGAAGGATTCAGGAGGGAAAAGGGAGGTTTCCAGAAAAGTTGAACACATCCAGATGACCAAGGAGGTGTCTTGTCTCCTCAGGGGAACTACACTAATGTGATCAAAAGCTCTTGAAGACAAGGTTGGAGAGGTGTCTCCAAGAGCTAGCCACAGCCTGTGCACCACCAGCATCACTCTGTGCATCCTCCCAGCTCCTCTCCCAGCTACAGACCCTCACACCCCTCTGGCCTCTTTCTGCAGTGGAAACTGTGCTGAGCCTCCCCTTTGGTGATAACATGAGCTATGATGATATGATATGATAGGTCAGACCTATGTATGGTAGTGAGAAAGGCTAGTGAGACTCTGGGAGAGTTCTTTCTCCTGTGTCAGCTCTCCCCTCTCTAGAAGCTTTCTAGCAGGGAAAGTGAGTTTCAGTACAGATCTGTGTGCTGTGTGGAATGTTTGCTGGAGGCTCAACAGCTACTGGCTGTTTGTGGCTTAACTCTTTTGTGGGTCACAAGCAGGGTCAGTCGTCCCTTCATCACCATTGTTTGCACTGTGTAAATCTGGATTTGGCAGAGCAAGGTCACCCATAAACACACCACTGAGCAGGATGAGGACTGGGATATTGGACTACATAATTTTCTGTCCCTGACTTAATACACTGCTTAGTATATCTTGTCACATTTGCACAGGAATTTTATACTATTTACATGTTGGTAGGTAATTTATTTTCTCCTTGTGTCCCAATCCTGAAGTTTCTTTTCCTCTCTCACCCTTCTCTCCTTCCTTCTATTTCCATGAGCTGTCAGTACTAATGAAAACAGCAACATCTTTGTCTAACCCCTCAAGACATCTTCAGCATCTAAAGTCCCTGCTAATGGCTTATGGGAATCTTCCATTGATTGGTTAATAGAGAATAAAATTGCCTCATAACTGTATTTCACTTTGATTTTATAATTATGCCCCCTATCCCTATATCTGGAGATCAGTTAAACACTTCATTGCTCCAGTCCTGATGTGGCTACTATTTCCTTCTCCAGTTGCTACCCAGTTTGGGACTGGGGAGGTTGTGTAGAAATTAATAAAATGCCTAAAGGAAATAAGTGGAATTTCTGTGAAGGTAGTGAAAAATATCTGAATAGAAGAAACATCATGAAGGAAACTGTGTGTACAATGTGTTCCTGAGTGAGGGTGGGTTACTGGGCTGCTGTATTTAACCCTTCATAGTAAGAACTCAGCCCCTTTTCTATCAGACCCATATTCCTCCCCTGCCTTAAAGGAAATGGAGGCTGTTGTCATCTGATGGCTTCTCTATTGTCTAGGTTTTGTCAAAATGTTAGAGAAATGTAGAATGTTGCCTGGCTTTGCTGCCACCCATTGGAATTATGCTTTTGTTGTGTGTGGTTTAGACAGTGGGAATATAGATCTTGGCCTGGACTTTTTTTCAAGGTATTTGTAAAGTCACAGTGAGGATTTCCTGACTTCTCTGTGCTGCCCGTGGGCATTGCAGCTGTGGATGAATTTCAACTTGTACTGGTCACCAAAACAAGCTACCAAAGAGCAATCCAGCTGTCAAAACAGCCTGCAGCATGTGTGAGAGCTTTAGATACCTTTGAGATCTTTGTCCTCTATTTAACTTCATTACTACCCTCACACCTGGTCTTTAACAACTTGTCACAATGGTAGATGATAACAGTGACATCATTTCTTATAGTGAACGCATGTGCTTTCATCCTGAAGGGTACAAATGTGCTTTGCTAATATGTTTGGTGGCAACCATTACACCTTGGCCGTGGAACAGCTTTTTGAAACCACTGGGAAAGGTTTGTGGAAGCATGAAGAACAGTGTTCCTTCACAGCTGTTGCACAGATGAGACGAAGGAGGGATATTTGTAGTGGTGGGAAGTAATTCTCAAATATTGAGTTGAACAGGGCAAACAGGATAAATCCCCCATCATGACACAAGGGTCTTTAGTGGCAACAATAATGAAGACAATCAGTATTTTAATTTATTTGTAAGCATTGCTAGAAGCATAGCTCCCTTTCATTCTGTTAAGGGATTGGTTCAGCACCAACTCTAAGAGAAGAGGTCTCTCTCAGAATAATAAATACTGGATTTTGAGGCTCTCTGCCTCTTCTGCAGGTCTCTCTTCCACAGACCAGCAAGGCCTGTTGGTAATTAGGTGATGAGATTTGACAAGATCACAACACAGACAGATAGGGCTGCAGGTTTCTGCCTCAGTTTTCAATTATTATTTATCTGAGCAAAACAGCTCCTTTGCTGCATTGTAGTGGTTCACAGGATAATTTTTCAAATGAGCATTTTTGCTAATATCTCATAATGGCCCAGATATGCAGACTGAACCTCCTAAAAGATTTAGATGTTTATGATGTTTACCTGTAACAGCTCCAGCTCTTGGACTGATTCCACAGTCATGCCTCTTTCCAGACTGGTTCAGAGCAGACTATGACAGCCATCACCACATCCATTTGTTCTGTCTCAGAAATGTGCTCCCACAGTTGATACAGATGCTTTGCCTGTCTGCTATTAATTTGCTGCAGATGGAGACCCTTCTTAGATAGCAGAGAGCCTGCTCTGGTGACAACATTCACATCCCAAGCAGCATGGTGTCCTTGCGAAAACAATTCGTGCACATCTTTTGTTGTTATTGATTGTACCCAGACTTACCTCAAAACATGGCTTGGAAACTGTCTCAAGCCTTTTCGCTGCAGTTCGGGGCATTCCCACCTCCTGCTGTCGAGAGAACAGACTCTGAGATCAGGTAACTGCTTTTCTGTGAAAGTTTGGGATAGATGCCAATAGAAGTACTAAAGAATATACCATTACAGTGCTGATTTGGGCTGTACTGCTCATGGTTTTCTCCTGCATGTCATTTACACTGTTCTTATCAATTGCTGGGGGGTGATGGGGGTATGAATCACATTACTGCAGCTGCTAATTTTAGAAACACTGCCTGGGAATGCTGTTAAATACAGGGAGGGGTGAGTAAAAGGCCTTCCTTTTATCAAGCATCAGGGTAGGTTCTTGGCACCTTATAGATAAAGGTTGTATCATTCCTGATTGAAGGCTCTGGAGAACCTTTGATGAAGCCATACCTGTCCATCAGAGAGCAGAAAGCTGCCTGGAGCCAGCAGTACATTAACCAGAATGAGAAGTCTCCCAGGGCCAGGCAGCACATTGGCAGTGTGTCAGGCAGGCTCTGCTGATGAGCACTGCCACTGAAGGTTTCAGTTGAGATCTGCTCCATGTTATTTACAAGGGATCTTGAGCTGGAGCAGGAAAGAAGAAACTCTTGTTTGTATCCACAGGCTGAGGGGTAAAGTAGAAGAGCTGCAGCGAATGGAATCATAGAATGTTAGGGGAGAAGAAGCAGAGACAGTGCAGACCTCTAGGCAGGACACGAGAGTACGAGCCTCCCCAGCAGGAATAATTAAAAACACCATTAAATACCAAATGAATAAAACTAAGATGTATTTCATGTCTGACAGCTTGACTGTGAGGTCTCTGGTTGCCATTCAAGAAATGCTGATGCAAAGATCCTTTCGGAGGTCAGCAGTAGTGATCATAGTGACACTTCCCCTCTCAAATGGTGGAGAGCAAGGAGGAGTTCTGCCAGTACTGCTTCTGTGAAGAAAACCAGGATTCTCTTCTTTACTAAGATAGTCTCTTGCTAAGGGAAAAGCTTCCTCCACGATTAGTGCACTGGAATGGCTTCCTGAGCAGTCAGTGTGCAGTGAATGCCACCAGGAAGGTGAAGGCAGGATCTTGCAGTAGGTAGGCATGGAGCGGGAATAAACTTCCAAGTTTCCAAGCTTTGGTTTCCTCCAAAAGTAATGTCACCCCAGAGTGAGTTCCTGCAAGTGTTCCTTTATCTATCTACACATGAAGATAAGGTGGAGAATTGTTGTTTCCCCACAACTTCTATTTTTTGTCTAGATTTTTTGTTTTCACTTTTAAGATTTTTCCCCTAAGACCCCAAGTATACTCCTGTATACTGTCAGTATTATAAAAAATGGCCATTCCCAAAATGGTTTTCTTCCCCCCAAAAATGTCAGTGGAATTATTTAAACCAGTTCCATTTACACTGGCAGAAAAAAACCAACAAAATGTCAATATATGTCTCCATGCAAATGACACCTTGCAGCCCTGTGATAACCAAGACTTGGAATATTCTTGTACATGGAAAGGGGAAAGAAATGATGTGTGTGTGTGTGTGTGTGTGTGTGTGTGTGTGTGTGTGTGTGTGTGTGTGTTTGGTGGGTGACAGAAAGGAGAGCCTGTAACAGAAAAGACCTTGCAAGCCAGAGCAGAAGAGAGCTTTCATCTTCTTCCAAACAGAAAGAGTTTGCATATCAACTGTGGAACAGAGGTGCCATTTCCATGCCAATACCAAATGAATTTACAGGTCAATACAAAAGACCATTTCTGTGAATCACACTACAAAAAACGGTGCTCATACTGACCTAAAAGCAAGTGCTTTTTTCCCCCCAAATTAGCCCAGAAGAGAGCTTGCCTACCAATGGAAAATAACCTGTCTGAAAAATCCTTTGTAGCTGCCCTAGGAGAAAAAGAATGACAGAACCAGTCTTTTCAAACCTAGACCAATTAGCAATGTAAAAGAAAAAGTCTTATTATAATTAAAAATTAAAACCAACAAGACAACAGTGTAAAAAATGAAAGAAATGAATAAAAACAATTAGCAGAGATGAAAAAACAGGGATGGGAATGATATAAATTGAACCTATTATAAGGTACTAATGACATTCGAAAACCTAATTTTTACATTGTCAAACCATTTTGATTAAGTGTTAAACACTGCTCTTATGAACTTGGCATATATTGTGCAAGAGCAGTAATTTCTGCCTTTATCTTTTTCACTTTCTCTGAAAAGGTGCTTGTGTGCTGAAAGAGGCAGCGAGCACTCATGAGTTATCAGCACTCTTTTCCCTGCCTTCATACATACCTGGAAGCCCCAGAGCTGCCTGACAATAGCTGTTCTCATCTTTTGTGGGCATTGGCACCTGAGTAGGGTTGGGGGTTTGGGGGGCAATGAGGAGAGTGAGAAGTGATGAAGACTTTGGGTGCTGACAAGAAAAACACATGACTTTATAACTAGGAAACTTTTCTCCTTTTTCCTCCCTTTTCTCTTTTTTTTTCCCCTTTTTTTTTCCAAAAACAGAATAAGCAAAATAATTGAAAGAAAGAAAATTGACTTTTTATTGCTTTTTAAGTGCTTAACATGAAGCTTCATCTAGTAAAATGATTGTTATTTTTATCTTTAGCTGCGTCGTTCATGCTTCTCCTCAGAGAAGATATTTCTCCAGTCCGGGGTGCCAGCTGCAAGGAGCCGCGCAGAGAATGACAATGGCCTATGCAAATACAATGCACCAGCCAGGGAGCCGGTTCCAGAGCACCCGCCCCTGCTGACGGAGCTGCTGGCGCAGAATGCGGCAGCCAGGCGAGGCCTGGGCCCCACGTGCCCAGTGCCTCAGGCGAATCGCCTGCAACTGAGGTGAGAATGATCTGTAAACACATGGAGCGGGGCCAGAGGAGGGCAACAAAGATGCTCAGAGGGCTGAAACACCTCTCCCGTGAGGACAGGCTGAAGGAGCTGAGGTTGCTCAGCCTGGAGAAGAGAAGGTTCTGGAGCGATCTCATAGCCACCTTCCAGTACCTGAAGGGGCCTACAGGAAGGCTGGAGAGGGGCTGTTTACAAGGGCCTCTAGTGAAAGGACGAGGGGTAATGGGTTTAAATTAGAGAAGAGGAGATTTAGACTGGATCTCAGGAAGAAGTTCTTGCCCTTGAGGGTGGTGGACCAGTGGAACAGGCTTCCCAGGGAGGTGGTTGAGGCCCCATCCCTGGAGATATTAAAGGAGAGGTTGGCCAAGGCTCTGAGCAGCCTGGTCTGGTTGAGGGTGTCCCTGCTTCCTGCAAGGGGGGCTGCACTAGATGACCTTTGGAGGTCCCTTCCAGCCCTAAATATTTTATGATTCTATGACCTTGTATACCCTGAGTATTACCAACACCTTCCAGAAGGGACTGACAGCAAGGTTGGGGCCTGCTGGATCCACTTACATAGCAGGAAGGCTCAGGGACGCCAAGTGTGGTTAGTAATTTGGAATTTGTGACTCCACATCACCATGATCTTGGTTTTCTATGGAGTCACTTTGCTACCCCAGGCCCCCATTTCCTTAGCCCTCAAGCAGGTGAATGTCTGTTCAGTTGCCAGTTGCCCTATTTCAGAGCATGGGCCTGTCTCTTCTCAGGTTTTCTTTGCCAACTCTCACCAGGATTCATCATGACAACATATCATGCCCTGGTAGTCTTGTGGAAGGGCTTTCTACTCCAGAATTAGTCAGAAAAGTGAGAATGAAGGGAAATTTCCATTGGGAAATTAGGAATTTTCAGCAAGAAAAATGAGAATAAAAAAATAATTATTTTCCTTGAAAACCAAGAAAGGGCCAGGAAAGCACTTTTATAGGTGGGAATGAGTATATGGCAATTTGGACTGTTCCTGGTTCCTATGTACTCCTCAGCTCTGCCCTTAAGATAGTGGCACACTTGTAAAGGATAGATCTGGGCTAAATAGCAGTCCAGAAGAAACCTGATCCACGTGCAGCAATAGGGAAAAACATGCTGCTTCCCAGCATCTGTAGGTCAGCAAGTCACTGTAACTCGGGCAGGGACATGAAGGTATCGTGGCCAAGGGCAACAATTATATGAAAGGTGATTACACAGAAACTAAATTGGGCTCAAGAAAGTGACATGTCTAGAAATTATGGTGCAGAGAGAATCTTTCTGCTTTGGCAGGGCACAAAGTCTTTTTACAGAGATACTGCATCCCTCAGGATAAAAGATTTGATCACATCTCAGTTGGTGCCAACCTGACATAGAAGAAAAATTATACATTACAAAATGCTAAAAGACAGCTAAAGGGAAGGAGTCAGAGGAGGGAATAGAGAAACAAAAATAAATCAGACTTACTGTGGAGGAAAGAGACTGAAGCTAGAGTGAAAATACAGAAGAACTTTTGGAAGGTAAGGATTTTAGAAAGGAAAAAAAAAAAAAGGAATAGAAAAAAAAATAGAAAAAGAAATGGAAGAGAAGGAATAAAAACCCAGGACATAAAGCCAGGCAATATGGTCAGTGTCCTTTATATCAGTTTTTAGTACTCCTTTTCAGCTGCTCTGTGAATAGTTCATAAACCACAGCACTTATTATAGGGGTGATGTCACACACTGCAAACCTATTTTGCAGATGTTACTACTGGGGGATCACATGTTGAACTGGACTCCATTGCTGTTGACAGCCTCCATAAATTCAAAAAGATCAAGAACTCAGGTGACAGAATGTATTTGGAATGTCCATGATGCAGGGATTCTTCTAATTTCCAGAATACAGACAATGGGCACAGTGGTTTCCTTGCAGTCAGCACTGAGGCAGATGTGAAGTCCCCACTATACTCCTTGTGTCTGCAGACATCTCAGTGAAACAGCTTTTTGAGAAACCTGGAGGTCTTGGTGGGAGTTGTACAGTCTTGACCAACCTTCCATTTGTAGCAAGTGCCTCATAGAAGTGAGCTAATACAACTAAAGTCTACAAAGCTTAACCAGCCTTTGTTACATGGAGATACATTTGTCATATTTAATATCTGACATATTTATCTACTCCTTTTATTAATGGGGTAGGTTTCTGGGAGCAAGAACCCATTAATTCCCATCAAAACTGGATACAGTTCTAAGAAGAACCATGATGTTGAGGAATATGGACTAAAAAGCCAGATATGGCTTCCATTCAGGAATCCATTTCATGATGTAAGTGAAAGAAGAAGCAGCAGTTCAATAAGAACTTTCAATAAGAAAGGGGGAATGCAGGCATCTGGATCATATATTGCACAAAAAATTAGTAGCAAAATAGTTAAAAACCCTTTCTGATATGTTTCCAGGTCCTGCAGCCACCCTTGATGACTGTGTAGACCCAGTAAAATGTGTGATTTGAGAAAAGAGGGAAACTGTCAGAAAGAGCTGATTGCTTTGAATAAGGAGATTAAAGCATAGGTAGGATTCCTCTGTTAGCAGTCCTCTCAGCAGGTGCCAGGTGGCCCTGTTGTCTCATGACAAAGAACAGTGGCAGTGAGGATCCTCTAAGAGTTAGGAGGACTCCTCTCCCCTTTCTGGTTGCCAACAGCGCCAGTATTTCTGCCTTGCTGCAGGAACTTGCTGCTCGATTCTCCGGTGCTGTGCTGCAGCTTGTCTCCTGCTGTGCACTAGGAATGCAAATCACACCAGCCCCGCAGCACTGGGAGTATTTGGCTTGCTAAGGCCCCCTGGGTGCTCGAGCTGATTCCTTGCTCCAGCCCCAGCAGGAGTTTCCCTCTGCAACTACAGCTGCTGAAGCCATGGTGCCACTCCCTCCAGGACTGTGCTGGGGACAGGGCTGTGACACAGAGCTCTGTGGCAGCACAACCACAATCTGGTCTCTGTGGAGCATGCAGCATCTAATCCATGCATGGCTTCTGTCTGTAGAGAAAGAGGGAACTGAGGTTGCAGCTGCTTTCTGCAAATGTGCCCCTTCACTTTTATAGTCGATGTACTGTGGAAAATTTAGAAGGACAGACAAGCAACGGCTGAAAGCTTGAGTTGTTTACAGAGTCAAACCTTGGGAAGAAGCAGATTTCAGACAGTTATTCAGGTTCTGTGTCATCCATATAAAAACTCAAGCTGTTTACAGGGTCTGATAGCCAGAGAACCTGTATGGAGGAGGGATGTAGGGTTAGCCATACAAGCAGAATTCCAGATGCCCAGATTCAGCAGAGAGGAGTACATGTGTGTATATGTGTACATGTCTGCATCTGCCTGTGTGTGGGCTTGCAGGACAGAGACCAAGCCAGATGTTCCATCTTCTACCACGCTTCTGGTTCTTGTTAATGTAGTTTAAATTTTTCTGCTTGCTTCACTCTCCACCATCCTAGCTGTGGTGAGGGCTATCGAGTTCCATTCAGTGCGTTGGCAATGGAGATCATTGACATGAGGTTAGGGGGGGTGAAGTGGCTGTTGGCTGGTAATCTCATCCTTAGACCCTCTGTGGCAGCTGCCCGTGGGCCCTGGCAGTGACAGTCATTGGTACTCTGCTTCAAAGTGCAGTGTGGACCTCATGGCCTGAGGAGCTACATCTGTCAGGAATCTATTGCACTAAAATAATTTGTTACCACAGAAAGGACAGTGCAAGCTGTGGAGGTGGGCTGTAAGAGGGAGAGGGAACAAGGCTTGGAAAAGAGAAAAAGAAAACTAAACGAACAGCATGGTCAGATTCCACCTTGTAGAACAAAAAGATGTTAGACGTTCTCAGACTCAGCAACTTCATTATTTTCCTGGCAGGAAAGAAAGCAAACATGGTAGAAAAAAAAGCCACATTCCTAATGTGCTGCCCTTGAGGTTTGAAGCAGACAGGACTAGGATTTCACAACTGGTTACCTGATCATCCCTGATGTTCTTGGCTCCTCTGCCTAAGCAGAAACTGGGACATTAACTCTTCACAGACTTATTCTTCTGTCACAGGACAGTTGAAGGAAGCAGCACAAAGGCAGAGTTGTCTACCTAAGAATAAGAAACAGGCAGGAAGGAGCCTGGGTTTATTAGCATTTCTGCTACTGACTCATTGCACGGTTTGGTATGGTTTTGTCTTTTGCTTCTTCACAGCATTCTTGTAAACATGGTGGGTGTATGTAAATAGCCTTGCTGTGCTTGGATGGAAGCCATGCAAGAAAGGAATTTATAAGAACATACCATGATACTACAGAATCTTAGCCAAAGAATTGGAAAGACATGACTTCCCTACAGTCCCTGTGAGATATTTTCATTTGTCCTTTGGCACAGCAGCTTCAAACCCTGATATTTAGATATCCCTCCTGCGTCTGGCTCCTACTGAGCTGTAAAAGGAATGTGAGAAGTGTGCACCCTTAGAATGGGGCAGAGTCCTGCAGAGCAGGCAGCAGTGGATTTGGAAGCAGAGTGAGGGAGATTTGCACAGCACAGAGAGCTACAGTGCTTTGGGCCACTGCTGTTGAAGAGGAATCTGACAGAATGAAGGTCATACACTGAAAGGTCCCTCTGTGTTGCTTCTCAAATTTTATTGAGGTCTCCTAATTATAATAGTGCTTTTTCCCTCCCAAAGTTAGGTTACCATTGTGAAGTTCTTTCTTTTAAAAATGTAATCACATTTCTAGTACCACTGACAAAAAAAAACTGAATATGTAAACCTCAGTTTTGGGGTTTTTCTTAAAGAAGGGGGAAAGTAAGAATCTTGTGACTTTTTCAAATGAAAGACTCAAATTTTTGCTACCTTACTCATGACTCTCAAAGGCCTGAGACTAGCATTGCTAAGTGGGTTAGTACTACCAGTATCTCAGATTTTTAAAGATAGAAGCTGAAAATTAATTAGGAGTACCTGTTGGTTTCTCTAATGTTCCACTCAGCTGGTCGGAGTGATACCAGCCTGTTTAATTTCCTTTCCTCCTTCTGTCAGTTACACTGTCTTTTTTTTCATATTGGTAGCAGAAAGCTCCTGGGTTAATGACATATTCAGGGAGGGAAGTGTTCTGTCAATATCCAGTGATTCTCCATCTTAGTTTAAATAAAGTGAATAGGATATTACAAATGTTTTTTTTTTTTGCTATGATTCCAAATTTAAAAAGCTTATATTTTCTCTTTTTTTTTTTTTTTTTTTTTTCTCTGTCTTGCTCTTACTTTCTCTTAAATATGCATTCTCTTTCCTATGTCTTCCCTACAGTGGTGTCTTTCTCATGCTGCCTACACAAGCCATTCCCTTTTACCTCGGAGTGCCTCCTCCCCTGCATCTGTGGCTTCACACCGTGCTGTGACCTTTCTGCCTGCTCTGCTTCCATCTTTGCCCTCCTGCTCTACTCCTTCTCTGCCTAGCAGTTTTTCTCTCTGCCTTATTCTCCTGTCTCCCAAGGGCTACTCTCCCAGGAGAAGCTAAGTCGAATTGATCTGCCATTTAATTACCTGATGTGTTCATTGCCTGTGCCTGCTGTTTGCAAATAGGCCTGCCTGAAATTCCCTCAGGGAGGTGAGGTTGTATGGCAATGGGGGAGGTGGATAGATGGGCTGGCAGCAGCTCAGCCAGAAGGCAGCTTCCTCGGAAACAAAACACCTGCCAGTAACACCTGTGCTCTAAATGTTTGCTGCCATCCTTGGTCGGACCCCAACACTCAGAGAATGGATGTGTCTATTCCATGGCATCAAACCAAAGCAGCTTTCTGGCACATGTGAAAGCTTTAACTAGCACTTAGAGCGAGCATACTATGCTCAGGTGGAGAAATGCAAACCAAGAGGCAAACACCTCTGCAGTTAAGGATATGAGCAAACTGTAAGTCTGCCTTTCAGCCCAGTAGTTTCTGCTCCAATGGGTCGTGTCACTGTGCCTCCCCATGGGATGGGTGGGTCACACAGATGTGTGGATGAGGGGGACCACGACTTTGTCTTGTTCTGAAGCCATTCACTCCAGGTTTTGAAGGACTTGGTCAGAGTACCTAGCTCCAGCCCCTATGGTTTCTTGTGCAGGCACCAGAAGTCATTGACTCGTCTTAAGGTTACTGCGACGATTTCTTGTTGCAGTTAAGATGAAATCCATGTCTTCTGCTTCTAGACTGAAGACTTAATCTTCTTTTCCCAAAGACATTTGAAGAGGATCTATGGTATGAATTGTAGCAGGCCCATTTATGACATGTCTTTGCAGAAATCCTGCCTATGGATTGAGCTAGTTTGGATTTAACACCACTGAGTTGATTAAAGAATCTGAAAAGATTAGGCATCAAGACAATTGGTCTTGCAGGGAGGCATAACTAAGGATTTTTGCACTGAGCATGGCAGAGATGTCCTTCCCTTTCTCCATATTTGTGCACATTTACCTAAGTTGTTTGTCACAGAAGGAAAATCTTGAGCTCCATCCCTCTACAAATACCCCAGAGGCTTCACTTCACCTCAGTGTAACAGCTGGATGAAAGCCCTAGGCTCTGAAGGCTTTGACAATTAATAAGACATTTTCTCCTCTCTTTAAACACCCCATGTGACTTCTTAAGCTTTAGGCAGCAAAGCGTTCATGGGAAGAGCAGGCCATTCACTAGCACCAGTCACTGTGATTTTTGCTGCTTTCCTAACCACTATCCAGGCTGACCCTTGCTGCTAGCAGAATGACACAAATTGTTGTTAAGCAAATAGAAACAGATTATGGTGCGTGCATGGAAGAGACTGTTATGTTTGTCTGATCAGACATCAAAAATAAAGGAAGAAGTTAAAACTGAATACATAAGAAACACAGAGCCAATCTGAAGTAGCCATAGCAAGAGCAGGTCAGTTGCCTTCACTGCTTTTGTGAAGCAATTTCATTATTTTCTTTGCAGCATCAAGCTAATGGCATTGCAGACATATGCATTTCGTATGGGTAGGAGCCCTTCTAGTGGGCAGGACTGCACACACTAATTCATATCCTTGTATTGTCTCTCCTGGGTTTAGGTGCATGTATTCAACAGAAGAAATACTTTCTGGTTTTTACTATCTCCCTTTCTCAGGCTCCCTTTCTGTCCTTAAAGGCCTTGAGCTTTTTCTGGTTTATTCCTCTGTTCTCTTTCTCTTGGTGTTCATTAAGTCAGCATGCTCTTTGAGAAAGAAGCTAGTTTTTCATTCTGCATGTGGAATGTGGCCCTGGTACTGTTTAGATTCTGGAACTGCTGCTGATCATCTGCAACTGTGCATGTGTTGGGCAGCAAGGAGAGAAAGATGGATGTGCAGTGATGTTTCTGTGAGCTGTGCCTGTGCAGGCAAGAAGTGTCCTTGGTATTGGGCAAAGTCTGAGAATCTCTTTGATTTTTCACCTTATACTGAGGATTAAATTAGGGGAAAAAAAAAAAAAGAAAGTAGTGAGTGGCATAAATAAGGCTAATTTAGGAGGTACATCTTAGAGAAGATTCTTAGGCTGCAGATGAAACAGATCTGTGACTCCTTCTTCCTAGCAGCTGGGACAGCAGGGTGACTGCATGTGTCCATCAATGCAGAGCTGGTCAGCCATGTCCTCACAGCTCTTCTTGCTTCTGATTTTGAACTTTATGCATGAAATATTCTTCAGTAAAGCACCTTGATTCAAAAAAGCATTTAAGCTTGTACCTCTGTCTCACTGAAATCAATGAGATTTGAACACATGCTTAACCTTCATCATGTTCTTGAGAGTTCTTCTGAACTGGGCCTTTTAAAGGGTATGTGTCCCTGGGAGCTTGTATGAGTTTTGCCTTCTTGTGTGCTATTCCTCAGATACTATTGATGGAACAATCTGTTACTCATTAATGCTGCAGATTAAGTCATTTTGCCTGAATCTGTTTTATTTTTTTCAGTAGACTTTTTAACTACTCGTCTTATATGATAGATTTATTTGATTTCCAGTGCCTGGTTACAATATGACAGCAAATCTAGAGTAGGTTTAATAACTATTTATTCTGTCTCCTCAGGCATACGTTGATGGCAGGAGGTGGCATGAACTTGGTGTTGGCATTAAGCTACAGCAGTGATGGCCATCCTAAAAAATGAAACAGAGACAGAATGAGAAACCTCCAGTTGCAAATTACCCTCACGGAGATGTGAAAGACATTCATCACTTCCACTGGAGTTTCAAGGACAGATTCCACACAAATTTGTCAGGAAGGTTCAGGGTCCTTTCTGTGGGTAAGTGGACTATTCTTTGTGTCCTTCTGGAGGAGAAAGGGTACAAACTCATGATTAAGGGAGTTAGTTTATCTCAGACCTGCTGAATGGGATCTGCAGCTGTAAAACAGATATACTCTAGGGAGCTCAGATGATGTCACTGTGTATGCCATTGCCCCAGAGCTGCTCGCCTGCCTGTCTGGGATGTGGCTTTGTGATTGATGACTATGTGGAAAGGATATTGGACACCATGGAGATGATGGTTTTGCTGGGGTCTGTTTATCCTTCCTTACAGGGATTAGGGGGGTTCTGAGCATTACCAACAGATTTGTATCTGGTATAAGGCACTCCACACTTATAATTCCGTGCTTGTCACTCTTTGTTTGTCACTCTGTCTGTCATGGTGTCATTCCTTTTCACCCCCTGGCAGGAATTTAGGAGGGTTTCCTTTGGCAGATGCTTTTCATGCTGGCTCCCTAAAGAGCAGTGATCCTTCTGTGCATCTGTATGCAGCTCACCTCCCATTGCCCAGTGTCTCTCTGTCTGATTAGAGGCTGGACTTATGTGTCCTCAGGACACCAGTTGTACACTGGGGTGTATGTCAAGGAAGCTACTAAAAAAATGTATTATTCACATTAGACCAAGGTCTTCAAAGTCAGGGGATTACTGACTCCCAAAGAACCCTTCAATGAACTGAGAAAGATGCCCATGCCATTTACACAGAGAAGTTCCACTGCTGGACAGTGAATAGCAGGACACAGGAATGCCTTCAAAAGAGGTTTGCTGAGAAGTCACAAGAAAAGGTGAACACCATAACCAGATTCACCATGGGATCACATCCCAAAATTACAGCTTTTCTTGGAGGCTGGCTTACTAAATCACTGTGAAAGTACAGTATTCCTTGGTCCTTCCCATTGCTCTAGTGCATTTGGAGGCTGGTGCCTGTGAGCTAGGGAGCTCTGCCAGTCCCATTGCAATTGCTTGCCCTTTCTGTTCAATCACAGATGGCAGGAACTGCCTTTCACCACATAGGCTGAGGCAAAACCCTTCTCCCTGGATGCTCAGAAATGGTTATGGGAACAGCTGCTCTGGGCAGTGTGTGAGAAGGGCCAGAGCTGTTTCAAGTGTTTTATCATGCTCTCACCATGCCTGGCTCCTCACAGAGCCCTGAGAGTTTCATACTAATTTTCTGTAGAAAGAAGGTTAACAATAGGAAGATGGCTGGTTTCAAGGGTTCAATAATAATGTTGTTTTCTTAGCACTATTTAGGTGCTAAAATAAATTGTAGCTTAGAGCAGGAGATGCCTTATTGTCATGGTTTAGGGTCAGGGCAGCCTGCTAGACCTGTAACAGATGCTTTCTCTTAAGCCCCCTCCATCCCTAAAGAGAAATGGAATAAGAAAGAGGGATTTATTGATTAGGAAAGAAACTAGAACAGCTTTAATGAAAATAAGAATAACAAAATGGAATATATACAAATATATACAAGACCAATATCAAACCCAACCCCCCTGATGACAGTTATATCACTGTCACCACTTATGCTGAACAGACACTGGGAGAGTCCCAAACTGGGCCCAGCAGCATATAGGATCTGTGTCCAGGAGCTGGATTCAGGAACACACAGATCAGGATCACAGGCAGAACAGAGTCCTTCTCAGATGCCAGCCATTGAAGAAGTGAGGAAGAAGCTGGAAGAGAAGCCAGCTTGACCATCCAGGTCCCACAGCTTTATACTGAATATGACATATAAGGGCTGGAAACCCTCACTGGTCAGTTTGGGGTCACCTGTCCCATCTGCTTCTCCTTGCAGGTGCAGCCTTTTAAGTAGTACACAGCAATGACCTGGTGTTTGTGGTATGGAATGTTTTAGGAGACAGGCATCAGCCAACTTCACATTCTCCATCATTTGGATTGAATTTGTGATGGCCACAAAAACTCCAGTGGCTTTTGATACTGAATAAAGATGAGAGGAGTTTATCTGCCACTTTGCTCTGTGTCTTCAGATATCCAAAATTTCAATGTCGTGAGCTCTAATTTGGATTTCTGGCAGCATAACAGATGAATTAGATAACTTCTTCTTCTTCCTAATACAATTAGATAATTTTGTGCTGTTTCACCAACCTCTTCTTGTGTGACTTAGGTGATGAGTCTGTGTGTCTGGGACAGGTTTAATGCCTACCCGCCCACGGGTTCCTCTTAAGCTGTCATTCTACACTGTCATTTTATCAGAGTTCCCACCTGAGACTGTGACTGCAGTGGTGTGTGCTTAGTCTGACTTTCAGCTTGAACTGCTTCCAGCACTGCTGCCTTCCCTGATTTTTTATGATAGCTCACAGGTGATCTCACAACCATTAAAGGAGACTAAAAGGAGGCTGTAAGAGCAGCTGGTCCTGACTGATTATGTTTAACCTCAAGGGAATCTGTGATAAACTGGATTTTATAGTGGGGGAGGGATGTTACACCAAAGAGGAGAGCTGTTCCCATGCTGTCAGCTCCTGAAGAACTGGAGGTCTGTGCTCAACACTGCAGAGAGATGGGGGAGGATATTTCCTTTGGCCTGCCTGTGTCACCACCATTTCAGCACACCCAAAATTCATGTCTGCAGGGAACCCATTAAAGTCTCAATGTCTAAAATTTGGAAGCAATCATTTGCTAAACTCTGTTTTCTTTAAGGTCTTGTGGTTATCAAAGCAGAAGTATCACTGGAAGATGCAGTTCCAATTGTACATGAAGGTGGTCTGATTCATAATTTAAGAGTCTTCCAATCTAAAAGACAATAGTAGGCCTTCTTAGATGGGCTGCATAATTTTGTATGCCCTGTAATAATTGTGCTGGATGATTGACACTTTCTGTGAGGATTAGCCTACATGATTTGGAGGACTTCACAGTGGGGGCTGGAGGGGCATTAGCTGCAGAGTGGAGCAGTGCCCTAGTGCCCCTAACTGTCATTCCATAAAGCACCAGTTTTGGCAGAGCCATTGTCAACAGTGCAACCTCTCCCATTTTACCCCAGTGCTGAACAGCCCTCCTCTTTTAACAGGAATGCCACCTTCTCTGGGAACATGGGTTGTGTTACAATTAATTTGGTGTCTTAAGGCCAAAGTCCTAGGGAAAGTTTTTCCTATAGTCCAAAGTGTTGTAGCCACATCAGCTCTGCTGCTGTACCACAGTGTTCTGAGTGCAGCCAGCTCTGTTAACCCTGCAGGAGCTCCAGGGTTCAAGTGGGCTGGAGCTCAGGGACAAGACAGCTAATGCTAGTTTCTTTGAGAAGTGGCTGGAACATGTAGCATTGGTTCCATTACTGAATTTCTTATTAACAAGGGTCAAAAAAATCTACTGTTTCTTTTTGATCCTTACTTGCACAGGTAGCTTGAAATGCTATTTTCCAAGTACTTTCCAAGGAACTCACCCCTTTTCTCTCTGAAGAAGCTCTTACTCTGATTACCTGTTGTAATGAAGGCTCTGTATGGGACTGCCTTAAGAGACCACTCAATGGTTTCAGAAACCAGAGTACTCTGTAGATAGTATTAGTTGATGGTTTCCTTTAGAGTGCAGTTCAAAGCAACAGATTTGGTGTATACAGTGGCACCTGATCTGAGCCCAGGGTTTGTTGGAGGCTGTCTTTTGTGCAGCACATTTCCCTGCTGCCTAAAACTGATGGCAGACTACCATGATCCTGCTCCCCACTTTTACTATCAGATTTTACCAGAGTTTTGAATAACACAACATTTATTCAGCTTCAGGTTTTGTGTTAGAGACTGAATAAGATAAGGTACAGTGGGATGGTTTGGGATAGAAGGAAACTGAATGTAATAAAATATATGGTGTATAACTTCCAAAGCAATCCTTACATTTTCCCTGTAACCCAAAAAATTGTGATCTGACAAGAGATCTGATTTCTGACCCAGTTTCTAGATCTAAGAGATTCTGGACAAGCAGCCAGAACTTTTTTTTTAGGCATTAATGCATATAGTTCACATGAGGCTAATTACAATTGGTTGTTTTGTTCCATGATGGAAAGATTGAACCTCCTTGATATCACTGGAAACTTCCTACCTTGCAGTTCTCTTCAGTATTGCATTAATTTTATTTGGCTTCACACTGAGTACAACCATTTGGTGACCTTTTTCATTTCTATCATCATTTCAACACCATTTCAAGGGGAAGAGGTGGCCCTACAAAACTCTTTAAGTTGCAGTCACATCCATACATTTTGCCATCATTGCCAGTTTGCATCAGTCTGAACCTGATGGATCTCTACTCTGGCAGGTAAGACACCTTAGCCCTCATGGTAAATTTAAAATGCTAGCCTGACTGCCCATACATTTGGAAATCTGAGCTGATGGCCTGTTTCTTGAGTGGTGTTTGTGGCAATCCAATGGAAGGTGGACTGAAACCACTGGCTGGTTTCAGGGGATAAATGTCTGTCAGACCTTTTTAATCCAATACTGATCTCTGTCAGCTTAAAACCAGGGGGATACACACAAAAACTTTCCATCACAGTCCTTTGAGACTTGTCTCATAGCCAGCCTTAAGGCTTTTGCAGTGCTCCCTGATCATCTTTTGCTGTCTTGGGAATCTAATTAGCCAGCTATTGGAAAACATATCTGGACACTGCTATTGGCAGAATAAGGTTGGCTTTCACCAATTGTTCACTGTCTTGTGTGGCTTTAGAGATGGTTTAACTTGCTGTTGCTTGCTTATATGGTAGGAAGACACTGAGGAAGGTACAGCTCATTTTTTATATATTTAAAAGGACAGTAAAGATGATGTGGTGGTGTGTTTCACTACCTCTTGTCTTATTTGATGTAGAATTAGAGCCCACAACTGTGAGGAAAACTAGTCATGGCTACAGTCAAGGCATTGTCCCAAGTCTTCCTCCCACAGCTCTGCGGGTGCAACTTGAGTCTAGTTTTTGTTTTATAAATGTGCACTTCCACACTTTGTGCTGAAGTCCCTTTTCCAAACTGGTTTTCAAACATCTCCTGCTAGGTTCAGACTTGTAACAGCACCTGAGATGTTTTGTCACAGGCACTCTCAGTTCATACTGCAGCACTTCAGGTTAGTATTCATCTTTGTGAATGCACCTCTGTGCCTCCTCATTCCTAGACCTGTACATTCACTAAAAGATAGTGTGAGTCAGCAACTCTTAGCTTGTTTTTTGAGTTGAGATGGCAAACTGAACTAATCAGCCTGGTTTATTCTTGTGGGCAGGGCAGGAGAGACAATTAGCTTAGGATAGAGCAGTCAACCTTTTATTTTGGACTGTCTTACTGATGACTGACCTGCTGTTGTCCTTTGATCCATCCTTTCTGCCTGCTTGGGAAGTCATCCTGCAGACACATTACCTGCAGGTAATGCAGATGGAGAGCATGGGGAGCATGGAGAGGTAATATGACTAAAGCAATCTTGTGTACTTCTGGAAGCAAGTCTGAAAGCAGCAATAGCAAGCATTTCAAAGCTCCTTATTGAAGTGACCTTGCTGCACATTAAGATGTACCAGAAGAGATTGGCTAAAGCAATAGGATGGTTAAAGGTATTTCATCACTCTTTGTCTAGCCAAGCCTAGCAATGCTTCTTTGTTAACTAACTATAATCAGATAAAATACGAGGACCTCTGAGGAAAGCATTTACTGTTGCAGACAAGATGACTTATGAGGGGACAGTTTCAGCAGTGTTATTAAAGATCTACATTTTTTGCATTGTTTGGAAGTGAAAGCCTGAATGCTACAACATAATTCTTTTAGTTTGATAAAACTGCAGCTGTGGTGACAGCCACATGTAGTAATGGTCATTTAACACCTTGTTAGTTGTCAGAGACTCATGCAGAATTCAAGTTGTGTTTTACCAGGCAATAGGGGTACAGGCAGTGGCAGGAACAATTTACAAGATACTGGTTGTACCATTGCTGCTGGCTTTAAATGTTAAGGGAAATGTGTATCCCTATTCAGGTGTACATTGAGTAGCTATCACTGTGTTCCTGGAATTGCAGTCTGTGTTAATCAGGAGGCCATTACTAAACGACTACAAATCACAGGCACAAGTAAGCAACCTTTCACTTAGCTTAGCTTCCTGGATTTATCAAGGCTTGCACTCTGCCTGAAACTGCTCAGACAGACAGAGGTATCTAGCACGGCATCACAAGCAGAAACTGAGCATGTCATTTCAATATCTAAGAACTACCTCTTCCTAAGCAGTAAGCTGAGAGATTGAGAGAGCAAGCAGCAAAAGGGAGAGAGATGAAAGGATGGGAAAGGGAAAAAACTAAGGAGGGGTACCAGTTAAAAGAGAATAGATAATCACTTAGAAGAAGAAACAAAAGCATGAATGTTTAAATGAGGCAGGGAGAGAAGGATGGATGAAAAAGGATTAGAAGGTGAAAAATGGGAATGAAGAATTTCCAGAGGTAAAATTGAAATAGCAAAGTGTACAGCAAAAGGAGAGTTTCATTAAAAAGAAAGAAGGGAATTATTACAAGGCAGGCACAGAAATGAGCATCTGCTGTAAAGAAAGCCCATGACTGGAAATTGTGAACAGAACAATGAAGTGACCCATGGCCAACAATTTGCACTGTTTCTCATTAATGCTGAGATGCTAATGGCTACCCTCCCCAAATCTCTTTCCTGGGGTACCCTTTCTTTTTGAAATGTTCTGCTTCAAATACAAAATTGAGGCAGTTTCACCAACAGGGACTACATCCCTGCTGTGTTGAGCTTTCAGGTTGAGTTGGCTGTTCCAGACAAGTCTGAGTCTGTATCAGTCAACACCAGGCTCTTCCTTTAATGTATGTTACCTGCTTTTCTGATAGTGTTATTGTTATTATTATTGTTGTTACCACTTTGTTCTAGAAGTTCATTCAGACCTTGATCGTGGTAAAATTCAACTGTGATAATCATTGTCAAAAAAATCTTCCTGTAATAATAAGCAAAGGAAATAATGTTACTCCTCAGTGCAACCAAAAGATTATTTGAAAAATGTGCTTTTCATCAGGAAACCTCCATTTAGTGAAGCTGTTCCTGGAAATTTTTGCATCAGGCAAGGAAACAAGATGGGCACAGCAATTTGCTAATGCTGAGCTTTATGTGGATGACCCTGTTGTTGGCATCACTGCAGTGTTGGACAGCCATGCAGTCTGATGGCTACAGGGAAAAAGAAAATTGGGCTTGTATCTCTTGAGAAAGGTCATCTCTGATAGCACAGTGCTTCCTAATACATTGTTGAGGCATTAAAGGAAGACTGCCTCCTACGGACTCACTGCCTCCACAGCTGGAGGAGTTTTTTGAACAACTATCCTTAGAGGAACATCTCACAAAGGCTGATGTGCCCTAGACCTGCAGCCTTACAGGATTACAGTCGTTGTTCTGTGGCTGCAGCCCATGAACAGAGGGAGCAGCTGTTTAGGATGCTAGCAGATAGAGGGCCATGGCCATACAAAAATAAGTGTACACATATTTTAAAAGGAATGTGCTCTCTTGGAGTATGTGTTGCCTGTCTCTCACGAACTTGCTTTTGCTTCTGTATTTTCTGGTTAAGTCTTCATGGTTGTTAGGCCTCTCCTCTTTTTAGTTGTTATTGTTCCCCTCTACACAGCCTAACAAGACCTCAGGTTCACTTTCCAAATCAGCCTCCACCAACTTGACGAGACAGATCTTCCCAGGGAACAAAGTCACATAGATTTCTTTGACAAAACCCATTGATCTGACAGGGCCTGCGATAAATCTGCCTCCAAAAGTTAAAGCAATAGAAATCCGGATCCGTAAGGCAAGATTTCAGTGACAAAAACAGGGAGCTGACAGGGACTCAGACAAATCCATCCATGCTGAGTGACTGTGCATCCATTCCAACACAACTGCCTGCTTAAAGAGATAGTGATGAGAGATCCCCACACAGCATCTAGCACGGCATCGGCATTTGTTAGGAGATTAGTGTCGGGAGGGAGAAATACCCAATTAAAGAGGTATTACACTGCCATTGGGGGATTGGGAGTAAGTAGCAGAAATCATGCCAGGAACTGCCACAATAACAGCGCTGTGAAAGAAAAAAATGGAATGCAAAAGAGCTTGAAGAAAGAGAAAGGAGAGCATATTAATGGGTTTGGAGCTGTAGCAATGAAATAGCTGAAAAGAAGATAACCAGCTCAGATTCCAATTTAGAAATGTATGGGAGCAGGACAAAAAACAGTCTATAAAAAAAATGGGAACTGCATCATTCAAGGTGCAAACATTCATGTCCAGCTAGGAGAGGTCAACAGAAGCAGTGACTGCAGAGTGATAGAAGCTGGTGTTCAGTACAGGCTATCAATGCATTAGCACAGGCTGCTTAAGACAAAAACATCAAGAGCATGAGAAATGCCTTCCTGGAGCAGACCAGAGGGTCAGGTGTGCTGTATCCCACACAGCAAAAGGATACAGTGGGACCCTATGAGCCTTGGCACCTTCTGCTGCTTTCCTGCAGCATTCAGAAATGTTAGATCAGGGTTGCTAGAGGATACATCCCTGCCCAGTTTTTAGTATACACTTGTGGAACTGTTCCTGAATTTGTCTAGTATCTTTTGAACATGATAGTACCACACACACCTCCTTTTCTGTCTGCTAGTGACTTCCAAGTTCTAAAGAGAGGATTAGAGCTGCCCACCTCAGGGAGGTGTGATAAGGAGAAATACATTAGAGCCCATGAAAGGTTCATCTGCTAAGGCAGAAGAAGGACATGTAAGGGCTTGAACCATCTAATGAAGACAGAGGAGGACTGTCAGAAGTTCACATTTGCCAGAGGCATTCAAGTGAAGATGAGCCAGTGGAATGGGTGACTGACCTTTCCACACACTCCCAGAGAGGCTCTGCTCACATGACAGTGTAACCTTGGTATAGGTGGAGAGGAAAGGAAGTGTGGAGGTGAACAATGAAATGTAGCCCTGGGGATGCTGCAGACAGCTTCCTGAGTCTGAACTCTGTCAGCTATGCTGAATCCATCAAATGACAACTGCCTGATGTGGGGTCTGGTACTTCACCTCACTGTGCTCCCCAACTAAATGGGTTGCATGACTGCTATGTGTTCTTCCAAACTTCTGCAAGACCCACATTAGCTTCTGTGTCAGTGAGGACAGCCCTGAGACTTAGGAGGTTGAAGGGAGGCCGGTGGCAGAAGCCTGCCCTGTTAGTCTAGGTGATAACTCCAAATCCTCCAATGATAAAGTGCTGGCAACAGTTGTCACTAACAAAACTTGTCACTAACTGTAGAATCCCCTTTTGCACATGCTTGAACATGTCCCTACCAAAGGCACAGGCATTTATCTTGCTTGCTGTTTTCTCACTTTCTGTGCTATCTGCTAATAATTCCAACTGCCCATTAGGTCTCAGGTTGCTCATCAGTTTTCTTGCCTAGGAACAACAAAAGCACTCCATGCACCAAAGAATTTCTCTGGAAGGAATAAAATGCTGCTGCAACCAGGTACTCTTGATTACAGCTTAGAGAACAACCCCAGTGTCTCAATGCTGTTCCTGTAAGCACCAGTCTTTTCAGGTGTGATGCATTCATTGGCACAATGAAAATAGCTTTGATGGAGTGACTTGCCTTTTGAGGAGCATATGGTACCAGTTAGGGCAGCATAACCCACAGACCAGGAGACTCTAACAGGATGAGCATTACACTTTTGGCTTGCCAGATGCTGTCTGAGGCTGGGCCAAGCTGCTGAACAAACGATAGTTTCTCACTTCTGTCTTCCTGGCAGGTTTCAATGGTAACTGTTTTAAAGCAACTCAGTGACCTTAGACAGATCTAATAACTGCACAGAAATGCCATCCATGTGTAGCTGAGAGGCTGTGACATCGTGTGGCAGCAAGGCACCTTCTGCTAATACGAGCTACAGGTGATTCACCATTTGGCTTTGAGGGCCTGAGACTGCTTTAGTATGTAAAGGAAGTATATGGAATAGTTTAATAGTAGATTAACAGTATCCATCCCTAGTACATTTCCTTACAGTGCTTAGAAAAAAAGCAGTTTCATCACACAATCATTCTGTGGCTGCAGCCCATCACATAAAATGACCGTGGATTCAGAGAATTAATATAATGGGTGAACAACACTCAGGGAAGCTCAGGTGCTGACAGTTAAGTTGTAAGACATAGTGTGGGCTGCAACTGCATGAGGCATTGCTTAGGAGAGAACAAGGGTGGTACCTCCTTTGAGTCTGCCTTCCTGACACAAAGCTGCCCCACAGAAAGACAGGCTGCTTTTGCCCTCTACACCTTTCAGTGCTGGCCCTTTAAATGTGGCAGTGCAAAGCAGCTGGAGGCCATAAGTAGCCATTTGGCAAGTAGCTCCTGTTTGTTTTGTGCCTTCTCTTTTGCTGGTAAGCTATTTTTGCTTTTTATGCTCTCCTTTATTTACTTCCTCTAAAAGAGAGGGTATTGTATTGCTCTGGTGTTTTTTTGGTTTGTAATGGTTTTTTGGATTTTTATCAGGAGAAAAAAAAAGTAGAACAGTAAATGGAATGTAGGAAATGAAGCTCTATTGTTCTCCAGCCTGTAGGTTCTTGCCTTGTATTGAGTGATAATCTGCAAAGTGGTGTGTGTGCTTTAATGTAACATCTCCTGGGATTAGAGAGGTTTAATTAATATTAGAAGTGTTATTCTATTAATGTGTGTGCCCCTTACCTTGGTTTAAGTGAAAAATCTTTCTGTGCAACCCTTGCCACTTATTATGGGTTTTTTTATTAATTAAGAATGTTCTTCACAGTTGTTTCCTATTTGTCTCATATCACCAAGCTTCTTAATTTGTGATAACTGTACCTCTGTAACAGTAAGAAAATGTTTCACAGTGTCAGGCAGCCCAGCAGGAAAAAGCTCTGAGTTGTAGTCTTAACTCCCAAATGTGTTTCATCTCCTACTGACTGGTGGAGAGGCCAGTCCTGTTTCAGCTATGAGGCAGAGGTGTTGAGTGCCCTGAAAGGTTCTAGAGCCATGTAAAGAATCACTATTATTGTTGGGTTTATAGGTAAGAAAAACTGTTTGCAGCAAATAACAAGTATTTCCTCGTTTTGAATGTGATGTATAGAAAGAGTTATATATTTTTCAGCTGCTATGGTACCTCATAACAGTGAAATACAGGGTGTTCCTCAAGTTGTATTGCAGCAGCAAAGTGTCCCTCCTGAAGTATGAGGCATGCCAGTCAGTTTGGATACAAATAATAATAATAATGTGCATATTTAACATTTGAGAAGCCCATGAAAGTTGTTGAAGTGCCACCTTGAGCCTTCACTTCCTAGGAGTGCCTGTTTGGTTGTGTCTCTGCCCACTCTGGGAACATCAATGGTTTAATTTAATTAGGAACAGGTTTCCTTTGCTCTTCTATCCAGACTATTTTGGTAAGAGAGGTTAAGCTGAACTTCAGGTCGTGATGTGTCCTGAGAATAAAAAATGGTTTATTGAGGGTTTCATAGCAATGTTAATCTGGAGATGGTGTTTGCACTAAAACATCATAAGGTAGGTCTCCTAAAATCAAGGTACTGACTTAAAATCTCTGTTATTTATGGACATAGACACTTGTAGAAACCACAGAGGTGTATATATTTAGGGTTTGGGGTTTTTTTTAGCATAATAGATGTACATACACTGTTTTTTTATCACACTTTCCTTATCAATTAAGTAGTCTAGAAATTTTATTTTAAAATTAAATTGTGTTTAATTATGCAATCCAGATACTGGAGCCTTAGTGAAAGGCTAAGATAGGATTAGGTCCCTGATAAAATATGTGAGACTTTACAGTGCTGTTTTAGGGAATTTGCTTGGATTATTTTTCCATGTTCCTTCCCTCCCCAGTGAATTTACTGTAATTAAGAACCAGTGCAATGAACACACAGTCTGCTAGACTGCTATCACTAGTTTAGTTTTACCCAAAAAATAAACATGTGCAGAACCATATTATTCTAACTGGCAGGCTCTTTAGTCTGAGGGAGGGAGCAGACTTTTGGGGACAGCATATGAGCTGTGTTACTTTCATGGGGTTGGTTTTTATTAAGGCTCTGTAGTAATAGTCTGGAGACTGCTGTCATAAGCATTGTGTGCTCCAGAGGGATGGGGTTTTAGGCAGGGAATGGCACCTTTTTCAACCAGCAAAGGAAACTGTTCTTGCCTTGTTACTGATGGCTCTAGGTATAAAGGATCTACAGCAAGAAAAAGCACCAACACACAAGTGAGAAGACCCTTCATTCCACATGTGAGACCTACAGCTCTTAGGAACATGAATTAATTAACCAACAGTTCAGAAATTAAGCAGATCTGGTTGTGGAGTCTCCATCTCTGGAGACACTTAAGACCCTCGTGGATCTGTTCCTGGGTGACTTGGTCTAGGTGATCCTGCTCAGGCAGGGGGGTTGGACTAGATGATC
>JAOEGS010020504.1:31403-43096 GCA_025447755.1 Corythornis vintsioides
TTGGTCTAGGTGATCCTGCTCAGGCAGGGGGGTTGGACTAGATGATCTTCTAGGTCCCTTCTAACCCCTAATATCTGATAATATCTAATATCTATGAAATGTATGGTTCTGTGCAATCTGTAGTCTTCTCACTTCTGCTCCCTTCCCCCAAGTCTGAGCACTGATCACAGCAAAGTGCTTTTTTTTTTTTTGCTTTTTTTTTTTTTTTTCTTTACTTATACTGTCAAACCTTCCATATCCCAAACCCTGTGTGTACACAGCAGCACCCTGCTGGAGTCAGTGAAAAGCATCAGTGAGCACAGTCACAAGAGACACTTGGCAACATCTCCATTGTGAGCTCCGTTATGCAGGATAAAGAGACAAAAGTAAAAACTCAGGGGAGGATGAGCATTGGATTTATTTTAGTCATGATGCTGGGATGTCTATCAGTATTTCTTGGAATTTGCACATATTAGGAAATGTGATCTTTATAAATGTTTATTGATCTCATCTTGGTGACAGTGATTAAGTAATTTTGTCCCACAATGTCAGCCCTGCTAAATACCTGAATTTTCCCCATTCCTTGCTACTGTTCCTCCAATCCCTGGAGGAGATTGATATGAGTGACCTGAAGCTGAGAGGGAATAGTATCAAGGATCACACTATCACCATATGCAACTCCATTAACTCAGTCAAGCTCCTTTATTATTAGGTGTTATTGCAGTAGCATTTTCCATCTGCTAAGTGGGGTCATCAGTGTTAGATTTTTGAATGGATGCTAGAGAGGAGTTTCCTATTTCAAATAATTCAGTGACTAATAAGCTGTGCATAGGGATACTATCAAGCTATATACAAAGACTATTAGGACTACACTGCTTGGAGGCTGAAGTATTTTACAGCTTTTAGAGGAACATATCTAAGTACAGTCTTTATTTCAGAAGGACTTTGATGGATTTTATGTCTGGGACAGGGAGGTGATTACTTTCTAATCACTAATCAAACAAAAGGTGATGCAACAGCAACATATCATCTGCATATGGTGAGAGACTAAGAAAGAGATAACAGATGTTATCAAATGAAATTGTTTCCCTCCAGTTTCTTCCTTGGGTCAGGAAAAAAAAAACTTCCAGGAACAAGGGAATCTGGGATTCTTTTGTTTCTGAAGTGGAGAGAATTTCTGGGTTATAGGTTGAGAGAAACGATTGATAAGCAAAAATGATGGAAAATGAACCAGAATGCTTTTCACCTTTGCTCATCAGGCAAAGGATGGTTCTGCAGCTCAGTTTTCCTGCTGCTGACACCATTTTTGCTGTCTGCCAGCACGTCAGAGGTGTTGGATAGTATTAATGTGTTGACAAGGTAATACACATATCTATCTTCCCCCAGTCACACTCAGATGCATGCCTCTTAAGTACAGCCTAGTATTTTATCACTGCTTTGCCTGTGGGTCTTAGGAAGCAATCTTAAGGTGCTGAGGTCAGAATTAACAGTCTGCATCGGAGGCTGTGTCCTTAGTGGAGATTTTGTCATCAACTGATGATGAATTTATGTATCCTAGTAGGTTTACACATGCTAGCATGTATTCTCTATAGATTATTATGCTGTGTATACTCCTGAAGGGTATATGTGTGTTGTTTACCAGTAGATAGGTAAAATTATTCTGCCAATCTAGTGCAAAAATATTTACTTTAGATGCTTCTTCTGAGACTGAAGAGTCAATGCTGTAAATGTGTAATAATTACTCATGGAAGGCCAGTATCTAAACATGTCAGAAATTAATTTGGTGGAATTAATTGATGATAATATTTATTTATTTATTTGGTGGAATTAATTGATGATTATTCCATAATCATGGAATTAATGATTAGCCCAGATACTGATGCTATCTTGATGAGTACTTTCCTTGACTTTTACTGAGTCTTTTTCATGCAGAAGATACAGCAACAACTGCAGTGTTGACTTAATGAAGGTTGTTGGGGTTTTTTTTTATTGAGGACATATATATATAATTGCAGGAAAATAAAACATCTGTTCAATATATATATCTCATATCTGTAACTGTCCTTAATTGTTACAGTTTTTCTCTTGCATTTTCAGAACTGAAGACTGTGGGGTGTTATTGAATCTTTATTGTTTTTGGAGTGATATTTGAGATAGTGGGCTATGAAACATTACTATCTAATTTTGCTTTCTATATGCTGCAGCTTTAAATTTCTTAAAGGCAGCATCTGAAAGTAAGAAGCAGGTGAAGGCTCCACTTCCTGGAGCATTTGCTTTTGTTCTTTCTTGGTTTTAGTCTAAAATAAGTAATTCAGAATAAAAGCCTATTTTTGTTCTTTGTGGGTGGAAAAAAAACCCTTACCTCCCTCATTTCTTACACTGCACATCACTGTGGTCTATATACACCAAGGGTTAGTATCTGGGAGATGGCAGATAAAGTGTTGCATTCCTTTGTCTACTGGTCGTGTGTCAGAAGTCGGAGTAAAAGTTCTGCTTTAAAATATGGAGATCTGGAGGTATTTGTGGCATTGTTTTCAATATTAAGGGATTTCTTGAACCATTTTGTGAAGCAGGCCACCCTTACTATAGAATGGTATTTTTACAACAAGTGGACATGAAACACAAGGGCTTAGGAGGAGGTGTGCTTTGATCAGCTGAGGGGGCAAGTGGAGTTTGTAGAGTCTACAGAGAAGATATTTAAATTACAGAAATAGAGCTTATGAGGTCACTTCTTCCTTTCCCTCTGCTCCCCAAGGCAGGATTTGTAATATTTAAACTGTTTTTGGCAGATGACTGTTTAGCCTGTTCAGAAAAATGCAAATGATGGAGACTCCACAACTTCCCAAGGCAATCTGTTCCAGTGCTCAACTGTCCTCACCATTATTCACATTTAATTTGTGGAGGATGCAAAGGCTGACATAACTTCTACATTGAAGGGAATGGGCTTTTAGAATATACAGGATCTTTAATATCAGTGTGCTTGTTCTTCTGTGATGTGAAAGACTGCTCCTTCCCAGCACACAGTGCTTTGTAGCATAGGTTGGGCACCTGGAAGAAAACGACTGCTAAACCACCATTTCCAGAGCTGTTTGTAAGCCTGAGGACTCAGGAACTTGCCCCTTCTTGTGGTGTGACACCAGAGCATGGATGCCAACACATTCCTTGTTCTCCCAGAAATTTTGGGGTTTTTTTCTAGTGAATTGGGTTCCAAGAGGGATATCTGCAGACCTAGCAAGGTGTACTTCTAGGGGTTGCACTGTCACAATCACAGCTGAGGGGTGGTCACAGCTAGGATGAAAAGGAGAAACTTTTCCACAGTGAGGGTGACAGACACTGGAACAGGCTGCCCAGGGAGGTTGTGGCATCTGCTTCTCTGGAGACATTCAAAACCTGCCTGGATGTGTTCCTGTGTTACCTGACCTAGGTGGTCATGCTCGGTCAGAGGGGTTGGACTAGATGATCTTTTCAAGGTCCCTTCCAACCCCAAGCACTCTGTGATTCTGTGAAGAAAAGCACCAGCTGTTTAGAGAACTATTATGAAAGACTGGGAATCTGAAGCAGACAAGGCTACCTGAGACCCAGCTTGGAGCACACTGGCTGGGATTTATTTTTGTTGTTTTGTCCTAGATACACACAGGAGAAATATGACTGTGTCTGCTGTATGCCCCACAGTATTCTTCCTCAGATGGGCCTGAGAACTCTCCCTAGCCAGGACCTTTGTTTCTCTTGTTGGAGGAATGTAGGCATCTGTATCTTCAGCCAGTCTTGTAGCTCTAGCAAGGTAGACAGTGAACTGGGAACAGCTCAGAGTGTGACAGCACCCTCTCTCACAGACAGATAGTTTTGCTGATGGTTTCCTGGCATCTTGGATTAGCAAGCCAGTTTCAGCCCTCAAACCCTCATTGTCAGAATTTTAACTGATGACTGTTAAATTTCCCTGTTGCATTTGTTTTGGAGCTTCTGTAAACTAAATCTTTCTCAGATGTAGATGGTCTTTACAATGCCATCTGCTGGAAGGGATCTGAGAGTATCTCTGTAGCCAACCTTCCACTCCAGTTGCCTTCCCTGAGCTCTTTTTGTGGCTGATGCAGATAAGATCTTCACTCGGCTCTCATCCTCTTAGGTATTTCAGTGCACCAGTAATATTTTAATTAAAATGGCAAAGTGGAGAAAATCTCATAGATATCTCTAGGTTATACAAATACCCTGGACATGAGCACATTTTTAGGTACAAAAGGGTTAACTGCACATGGTTTCATATTCTTGTGGAAAAAGAATGACACCTTTTTCTTTATCAGCCATTTTTTATGCTGTCTTTTTTAATCATTTCAGGCTTTGAACTCCTGCTCTGAAAGAGAGTCTCTGTCTCTTCATCTTCAGTGGCTGCCAGGTCTGGAGGCCTAATCAATGCAGGTTATTGATAGCAAATCAATTAATGCAGACAAAGGATCAAAATTAAGGAGCTTTCACTAAATTAATAAGTGATTCCAAGTCTTTTAACAGAGTGCCTCAGATAAGGACAGCTCAGTCTTCTGGGACAGCTCCTTCCAGTCCTGTTTTCAAAGACAGTCAGGTGGAGAAAGCAAGCTCTGCTTTAACATTTATTTCTCCATTTAAATATGCTCATTTGCTCAATAGGACGTGATGAAAATAGGAGTTTGGACAGGCTGCTAGGAAACAGGTCCTAACTGAAAAGAGCAGATTTATCAGCATAAGGATGTCATGGTCATGGTCAGCTGATTTGAGATCAGTTATTTCAAAAGCCAGATTTATACAAGATAACAGCCAACATCAGTTAGGGTTCAGTTCAATAGCAGATATATCTGAAACTGGATTAGAGATGTTCTCAGAAATAGCTAGATGCAGGAAAGCCTAATTTGGAGCTCCTGCCAGACCCTGCACTTCAGCCCTGTGGTGTGCCTTCCTGGGAGAAGGTGAGCCAGGCTCAATGCAGACTCCTTGAAGTTGGTTTCCCTGCTCTGTTCCCTGGCAGGAAGGGTCAGTCAAGTTGCCTGACACTCCTAGGACAGCCAGCATCCCTACACCATGGTCCTCATGCTTCTCCTAAGACACTGGAGACCTGAAGACTGGCAGCTCTCTGTCAGTAACTGCAGCTTTTCCACCTTCTCTCCTGCTTTGGCCAAGGGAAACTTGCCAACAGCATCATGCAGGAAGAAGAGAGCATCTCTGGAAATCTCTCTGCATTTCTCTGCAGGGCTGCCTGCCATCTCCTCCTATTTTTCTGCTTAATAAGAAGGGCCTTTCTTTGAAATGCCAGAAACTCTCCTGTTGTGGCAGTAATTAACAGGGGTCAAGCTGGGAAGTAGATTTACAGGACTGAAAAGACAGTATGTAGCTCAGGGAAGATGAAGAATGGTTCAGGTTGCTCCACGAGTCCCCCTTGCAGTGTGGTGCAGGCACTCTCTCCCTCTTTGGATCTAACAGGGTGGCATCAGGTCCACTGATGTGTGGTGCAGCCCCCACAGGTCTGGGTGCTGTTCCCAGGTGCTGTGCAGGCCAGCTCTGTGTGTTGAACAGCAAAGGGGAGAGTGGTCTGCTGGCACTTGCCAAGGGACCACGAGAAAGGATCCAGTGGCCTGCCCATGATGCCAGGGCAAATTCTGAATTAATTGCCTGTAGTCTTAGGTTGTAAGCCTATTTACAAGCCATTCTGTGTTGAAGAATATTTTTTTAATATGCTTTATGAAAGATTCCTTAATGGATGCAGCTTCCAAACCTTCTGTCTAGAAGCTTATGGCAGAGGTGCTAATATTTAGCTGAATATATAGAGATTACAAATGTAGCCCTTGACATTGCTGATGGCAGAGTTACACCTGTATCCCAAGCTTATTGGGTCAAATCTTGAGTACTCAAAGGATCATCTTTCTGCTCCATTGTCTATTGCTCTCTACCTTTTGCCTTCCATTGCCTATTCTATGGCTAGCACTGCAATCCAGTCTTGTTCTCTTCATCTGCCTGCCTCTGGATTTAACAAATATCCCTCTGCTGCTATTTTATCTAATCTACTGGTGATGATCTGTTCCTGCCAGGGAGTTAGGGAGCTGGACACATGGCATTGGAGGCCACTGGACATTACTGTCATCACTGCAGCCCAGAGCTTGGTTTGCAGATGAGAGAAGGGCAGTCTCATCACCCTGGATCAGACGGGCGAGTTGTAACACTGCAAAAAGTGGCTCTCTGAGGGTACAGTGCTGCTGCTCTTGGTTTCTGTTCCTGTTGGAGTGACTGTCATTACTATACTGCACCTTGTGTACTTCACCTTGCTTACTTCAGGCAGGGTTTGCAGCCCTTGGATGTTTTTGCCTTTCTTCTACCACTTTGTTTCCTCCTACAACCGCCTGCGCTGACTGCAGTTCTCTGCAGCCGCATGTCTCAGTAACTGCTTAACCTAGAAATTCATTGCTAAAAAGATCTGACATCATAACACCCTGGAAAAGACTCCTCTCTCTCCCTCTTCCCCCTCCCTGGTCCTTCTCTTTCTTTTCCCAGGATATACAAAAAGCTGTAACTACCAAATCAAAATCTGTTTGATTTTTGTACTCCCTTGATAATGGGGCAGCTGATCTCTATCACCTGGCTTATCTGCTGCCTCCAGCCTCCCTGCTGGAGCAATTGCTTCCTGCATGGCCAGTGCTGGGTTATAAAATGAGCCTGATATCATGGTCAGGGCCTTTTGCTTTCTAACTGTGACCATTGTTAGCAAGATGTTCTGGAGCAAGCAGCTTGGTTTTCTGGGAGGACTAGAAGGAAGAACTGGGCCTCTGGGATTAGTGGTTCAAATACATATTTTTAATCTTTTTTTTTTTTTTTCTCCTTTATGTTGTGAAGTCATGTCAGGGAGCATACAGGGTCAACAGCATGGGCTAGAGCTGAGGTAGTGGGTTGGTGGTTTTGCTTTAGCTCTTAAAGTTCCCAAGTGGGATCTTGGCCTTGCTTGGCAGGCAGTGACCCACATGTGCTTTATTCATTTCAGACTGTTCTGAAAACAGTTTCAGTAGAAGAAAAAAATAACTGCTGTATTTAGTAGTATTACTGTCTAAATTTTAACTGTAATCAGAATTTTTCTGTACCTTTTGAATGAGTTTACCAGTGTGCTGAAGAGGCTGTAGATCCATCTCTGCACAGCTGGGTGTAGGTAGCTCACTCCCAGCTACATAACACTAGTAGGATGTGGGAATAACAGTATTCCCACCCTATCTCTTCTGGCTCAACCACGTCCTAACTGTAATGATTCAGCACTCTGGAGCCACTGCTAAAGGCTGCATTTATCTTGGCACCTTTGAATAACCGAGATAGAAGGTGAGGAAGCAGGGACTGCCATGGGCACAACCATGCTGGTATTATTTACCTTGTTCAGCCATCATGTGTAATTAGATTTCTCTTACTCTAATTGGGACGAAACAGAATAGAGTTAAACCAAGTTGCCTTGCTTCTGTGGAACTGAGCAGTCTGAACAGTACTTGCAGCTATTCTGGCAGTTTGGCTCAAGATTAGTTGGCAGTAGAGATAAAACTGAATTTTGCTGTCCCAAGGAGAAGGGCAATGCATGGTAGTTCTTGTGATGGGTGGTGTAAGGAAAAAAAAGCTGAGGTAGCTGAAGTGAGACAGCCAATTAGGGTTCAGCCAAGACATCAGGTGCAAGAGGTATGGAAATCAAAAAATGAGTAATTGGAGCAGCTTCTGGGAAAGGTATTCCCCTCCACACAGTCATTCCCAGCAGAAGTTGTTGGATTGTATATCCTGTCCCTGCTCCAGCAGCAGCCCCCTGGGTTGCTTGGGGGTCCAACAGCAGAAGAGAGTCCACAGCTGCTCTGCTATCCTGCCCATCAGCTCTCCTGGACAGCTGCTGCTTTGCTCAAGTGTAAAGCCACCCCCTTACCCTTTTTATTCTGCAAGCTGTTTTTAAAACTAGCACAGCCAGACTGGCAATGTGTTTAAGTGTTGTTCTGTTTATGGAGGAAGGTGATGTGGAGACTTAACTCCTCACTTTTCAGTTTCTCTTCTAGATCTGTTATTGTGGTGCTACTCTTGCCCATCACCAGCAACCTCTCCTGGCTCAGCCATAGCCAGGCTCTGGCAAGCTGCCTTAATGGAGCAGGGTGTGTGTTGTCTGACTCCTCTCTTTGCTGGGCTGCTCTGCCACGTGCACACCAGCAGATCTGTTCAGGTCACAAGTTGTTATATTTCTAAACTATCTGTCTACTAACTAATACACATGAAAGGGGGGAAGGTAGTGTGTTGAGTACTCCCAGACTGGCTGCTTGCTGCAGCATGGTGATCTCCTCCATGAGGACTTAGCAGCTGAGTTAAAACCCTTATGCCAGGTTGATATATATGATTTTGGCATTGCTCCTCAGCACTCACACTGACTGCTGAGATAAATGCAAGATTCTTTTCCTTTCAAATGGGCAAAACTGTTCTAGTTGTTGGAGCAAGCCAAAGGCCTAATGTAGTGTAGGATGCCATAGCTTGGCACTGATGATCAGGCATCGTTGCCTGCTACTGAATGGATTTCAGGACCCCTTCTCTGCACGTGTCTTGGACTAGGAGGCATTGTCATGTTTTGATAAATCGTGGTAGTTTTATGGTTTGAAAGCAATTCACATTTGGAAAAACCTAACTTCATGCATAGGTAGTACTTGTTTGTAGGCTAGAAAGATTATTTTGTACTTGAAGGCTGTGTAATTCCAAGTGGTAAAGATACCCAAACTCGGCTTGGGCAGCAAATGGCCGTATGCAGTTATCCTCACTGGACAGTTAAGTGCCTTTGTTCAAACCACCAGAATGAAGAGCTATTACTTTCTCAGTGATTTAAACCAAAATGTTCTGCTCTGCATTAGAGTTGAATTAAAAGGGTGTGTATAATATGTTGCCACAGCCCAGCAGACACAGTAATTTGCTAAGCCAAGGAAACTTCACTGTTTGCAATCACATGGCCATGCCATGCTTCTCCTCTGGTTGAATTAAAGTGACTTGATTACAGCTGCACAAACACTTGAGTTTTAAAAAGGCTTTTAGAAAGTGCATGCTTGTATTTGCCTGCACATATCAGAGCTTGACACACAAATGCAGAAACTGGATGTGCAGACAAATGAGCTTCACAGCCACGAAACAACCCATGCCCATTCCAACTTAAATGTATATACCAGGAGAGTCCCTTGGGTATGTGCTTTTTACCAATGGATTTCTACAGAAGTAGTAGGATCATAGGCCAGGACTTTCCTACATTTATTCCTGGTTGATATTCCCAATTGGCAAGGTGTTGGGGTGGTGACAATGAGAATCTTTTTTCCTGTAAGAAATGTTATGTACATACCTGTTTCATCCTGTCTCCCCATGCCTTCTAGGCCCAATGTAGAGAACTCAACATTCAGAGAACACCGTGTGGTGGTACAGTTCTGTAGGACTTATAAAGGGCAGAGCCTTCTGTGTTAGAACTGTGATGAGGTTTTCCCTTAACAACTGGCACAGATATTCTTGCATTCATCATCCAAAAATTCTGGAAAGCTCAGACAGCTTCATAGCCCTGGTTGCAATGAAAAGTCTGCAGTTCCACCCATGTTGGGAAGTGAATATGCATAGTTCAGCTACCAGGAGCGAGTCCTTGCTAGTTTGTTGTTTTCACATCAGAAATGGCAAGGATAAACTCTCCTGAGACTTTTTCTGTGAGTGTTCCCTGTGGGCAAAGGGTCAGCTGGTGGTAGAAGTACTAGACATCTCAAGGGAATGTCTGTGAAATGCAGTTAAATTTCAAATCTGGAGAAATACAAGTCTTTGCATTATTCTGCTCCTGGCAAGAAAAAACAAGCGTGTTACAGAATTCAGATGTATCTTGCTGTCACTTTTTCTCTCATGGATACCACAAACAGTGGGGTGTGTTTTTTCCCCCATTAAAGCAATGAAGTCTGCAAAAGGCAGTGACATAACTTCAGGATTGTTGGAATTTCTGTAGCATGGCAGCAAGTTGTTGTATAGAAATTAACAGAAGTAAAACCGTTTGCCCTTACACTATGGGGGCATATATGGCCTCCAACACAAATTCAAGGTCTCATCAAATAGATGCATTGGGTGAGAGCTAGGAGGGGAAAGCATGGCACAGCAACAGTGGCAGAGCTGAGAAGAGCCTGGTCTTGCTGAGCTGCTGCCCATTAGAGCCCTGCCCACTGGAAGGTCCAGTTTTGGCAATGACTGTTTAGGATGCAGCTGGGTATGGTTTTGTATCTAGTGTAATTTCAAAGTCAGGATCTAAAAAGCTATCGAGCAATGATACTGAGCAACTGGCACTGCTGCCAGCATTGATAGAAGCACAGATTTGAGCTGACACTAAGAACAAAAAAACTGTGCTTTAAAAATATGTTTGACATTGGAAAACAAAGAGCTTGCCACCATTGTCCTCCTGAGTCAGGTGAGAACTCGTAAGGGAAAGGTGAAGAGAAGTGACTGCTACAGTCCAGCTGCTAGGCACCAGTGTTGTCTGCAATGGAAGTAGGTCTCATTTTTGTTTGTTTGGCAGTTGCTTGCAGGAAAATCAAATGCACCAAATCTCTTTGGCCCCAGCAGTGAGTGATTCCATGTACATCTGTCAAAGGGATAGCACTGGATTTATGCAGGGTTTCTAATTTTTTTATTTTTCAGCCATGGTGAGGGTTGCTGAAACTCTCAACATGGAAAACTCTGACTTCATTTGCTAGGAGAGAATGTGGCAGGGGACAGTCTTCTCAGCTCACTGTCAACAACAGGGGAGGAGGAGCTGTTTGCAGGTGGGTGGGAAATGGTACCAGTGCAATTAAAAGAAATAGTAAAAGCAGGGACAAAATCACTACCATCTAAGTATTTTATAGTTCCTGAGATGAGTAAGAGCACAGGTACTTATATAGCATTGAGACACAAGGAACTCCCCATTATAAATCCTGCTATTCTGTGCAATAATGCTTTTAAAAATACCACTTTCCTCCTCTTCCCACTTCTTGCAGAAACAGTGTCTCTTTATTCCTTGTAGAATGCGTGCACACAATTATTTTTGCAAAGTGCACAATCCTTTATTAAACTGAAATTCAAAATTTCATCTGACTTCCCAGAAAAGGTGGTGATACTCAGTGTAATGTGGTTTATTTCATCTAATGGCTTATTACCATCACTCGCTTCACTTTTCTCCTTCATCTCAAAGTGGTTGTTAAAGGAACCAGTGCACCTTGTCATCCCTAGTTAGCAAGAAAGTTGTCTCTCTCTTTAGCAGCACAGGCTTTGACATAGCTGTCATTTTAGGGCTGGATTCAGAAGAGCTGGCCATGTCATTGTTTTTTAGGTTTTTTTTTTGTACTGACCAAAGTGGTATTTGTGTTCAGTATGGTCTGAATAGAGGCAAAAAGTGTGTAGCATGTCCACTCAGAACAGCAGGGACATCCAGGTGAAGAAAAGACTGGTTCAGAAATGAAAGGCCCCAAAGTGTAGAGTGGCCCAGTTGTGGATATAAACTCTGCTCCAGACAGAGGAAGAGAAGGAAGATGAAGCCTGGGAGAGGGGAGACTGTATTTCTGATCTGGATGCAAATGTCCAGAACTCTGCTGTTTTCCTAGTGTTCATGTGCTCTTCCCTGTCTCCTCTAGTAGGATGTAATGCTCAGATCTTTTCCTAGCTAGAAGCTTCCTTTGTGTGTATGTATATATATATATATATATAAAAAAAAAAAAAGT
>JAOEGS010020507.1:0-11283 GCA_025447755.1 Corythornis vintsioides
TGATACATGGAGTTGTTGTGCCTTCATATCCCTCGTGGGGAATAAATTGTTCATGTCCAACCTAAACCTCTCCTGGTACAACTCGAGGCCGTCTCTTCTTGTGGTATCTCTTGTTCCTTGGGAGACTGAGCCCACTTGGCTCCCACATCCTGCTGGGGACTAGTTCAGAGCAAGTAGGTCTCTCGAGTTTTGTCCAGGCTGAACATCCCCAGGTCCTCTGCTCCTCTGTGCTTACACTAACATAGCCACTGACTTTTATTTTTCCCCTATGGAATTGTATTGCTTGACTGGGGCCTGAGAACTTAAGACACTTTGTTGTTCAGTGCAACTGCTTTATGAAGAGTGGCGAGAAACACCTCGCTACAACTTCTGCCACGGGCACCTGCAGCTGAGGTTGCAAAACCCGGGAAGGGCCTTTCCAGCCTCCTCTGGAAGAGCCACGACCGCCGTGGCACGGGCCACCCGCTCGCCTCGGCCACCGGCCCCTTCAGCGCCGCGCAGACGCGGGAAGGCCGCGCGCCCCGCGCCCCTCGCCACAGGGTACCAGCGGCGGGAGGCTCGCGAGACTCGCTGTCCCCCTCAGACGGCGGAACCAGTCTTGGCGGCGGCGTCGCGTCACTTCCGCGGCGCGCTGGCGCGAGGCGGGGGCGGGGCGGGGCGGAAGGTTCCAGAGGGGCCGCGGGAGCCGCTGCTGCTGCCGCGCGACATGGCCGGAGCGCGTGAGGAGGTGAGGCCGCGCGTCCCAGGGGGTCGAACCGGGACCGGCACCGGGATCGGGGGGTGCGGCGCTGGGGCGGGGGGCAGGGGCCCGTCTGGGCCCTGCCGTGCAGAGAGGCAGCAGCCCGGCCGCGTTAAGCGGCCCTCAGCCTGAGGGTGGGCTGGGAGGGTGGGGATGGTGTGACCCAGGAGCTGGGCCAGGTGACGAGTTTATCGGTGAAAACGCAGCTCTTGGAAGTATGTTCTGGTCCGGAAGCGAAAGTACGAGTGGCGGGGCGGGGGGAAGGATCGGGTGGCAGGAGGTCACGGGGTGCAGGAGGAAATGAAGGTACTGTCCTGATAAACGTGTAACTGGAAGAGCTCAGCTCTGAGCAAAAAGAGCAGTGACGATTGTGTACGTGTGATCTTTTATCCTTGAACCAGTTACAGAAAGATTTGGAAGAGATTAAGGAATTACTTACAAAAGCCACGAGGAAGAGAGTTCGTGATGTCTTGATGACAGAAAAACAGAAGATAGAGCTAGAAATCAAGAACCAGCCTCTGCCCAAGCCAAAAGATGTGGCTGAGGAAGAAAAATCGTCGCTGGGAGGGTACACGGTGAAAATAAACAATTATGGTAGGATTGCTTTTCTGAACACTGGAGCTCGGGCAGCTCTCAAGGGCAGGCTGGGTGCCATTAGCGTGTTACATTTGCCATTTACTAACTCTGAAGTGTTCATTTCATACTGGAGACCTCCGTTTAAAGGCTACTTGGTGGTTACTGTGCCATCCCAGCCACGGTGTATGTAAATTCAGATGTGTGATAGGACTGGTGGGATGCATTAAGGATCCCTGGTGTACCCACTGTATTTTTCCATTGCCTGATTGTTGGCAGGAGAGGGTGAGCTTTAGCTTCACTGCTTGCCTTATAGGTGAAAGGAGAGGGAATTGCTCAAAATACTTGTCGTGCAGGGAGCAAGGGAAAAGTGGGTCAAGGAAACTGCAGCTAAAGCAGCAAGGCAGTTACTCCTGATCCCCCTGCACAGACAGGGTTATTTTCCTTTTATCAGAGCTGTGTGTTTTTCCTCAGCATTTACAGGATTTAGGGAACACAGCTATATGAGAGGACCTCCTTTTGTTCTCAAATTATTCCTGAATAATTCAGGTCCTTCTGAAGGTAGAGATTCTAGTCCTTGCTAGGGGACTTTGTGAAGGGAGTTGGACTGGAATGTATTAAGTTTATGGAGGAATGGTAGAACTTAATCTCTTTTTTTCACTTTCAGGTTGGGATCAGTCAGATAAGTTTATTAAGATTTACATCACTTTAAATGGAGTCCAGAAGCTTCCAGCTGAGAATGTGCAGGTGAATTTCACAGAAAGGTGAGTTAATCTTGTTGTACCATGAGAGTATGAGTGAAGAACACGATTTGAAATGCAGGGATGTACTGACTTCTGTTCTGGGTCAGCCCTCACCCTTCCATGCACCCTTTTTTTCTGTTTTTTTAAGCTTGAGCAGTATTAGCTTTTAGTAGCACTTAGCACATACCCTTAAGTGTGTCTCTCCTTAGAGGACTGTTTTCTTTTTACAAGTGCTTGTCATGCCTGACAGGATATGTAAGTGTTACCCCTGTTTCTTGGTGGTGAAAGAACTGAAATGTATGTTAAGTAAAGCAGCCTTTCCAAGGTTGTAGGACATCAGTGAGGTAGAAGGAACCCCGCAGATCCTTATTGGTAGTGAAGTCTGGAAATGTCCTTTTAAATCTTCAGGATTAAGTCCTCAGTATTAAATTAAAATGAAGATTTGAGAGCCCTGAGAAGCAAGTAATTCAAGCCTGTTTACATGCTTTCCAAAGAAACACACCTGCTTTCAGACACTGGTTTTGGTAGCAAGGCACAGTCATCTTATAATGACTTAAATATAAGCCCTTCTTCCCTTGCTTTCTGGTTCAAGGTCATTTAATCTGCTGGTGAAGAATCTGAATGGGAAGAACTACACCATGACCTTCAACAACCTCCTGAAACCCATCTCTGTGGAAGGCAGCTCTAGGAAGGTCAGTGCACCTCGTCTGTTAGAGACATTCAGGTCCCTCACAAACTACTGACTCACAACACTCAGTGCTAACCTTCAGTCTTCAGTCCCTCCCTTCTGTCTCTTCTCTGCAAACATGATTCTTGCAGATCTCTGATGGTCACAACTGTGGAATTTTTATCTGGAATCCATGGGCTTCTATTTAAAAAGAAAATTTCTGGATACAGTACACTTTTTTTTTTTTTTTTTTTTTACTGCTCTCCAACAGGATTACTGAAATAATTAAGCAGCAAATTCCACTAAGCACCTACTTGCATCCTTGTGCTTTTAAATACTCTGGCAAATTCTTTGCAATTTTAAGATCTGAGAACCTTGTCAGCAGAATCTTGGGAAGCTTAAACCACTGTAATACCTAAAGCAAAGTCTGAAACCTGCTCTGCCTTCATAATGGTGTGTGGCTCCAGATTTGAACACTAGTAACACTTGCTGATGGCTGTGAGTGGTGATAGCATCCATATCCTGCTAATCATAGCACCTTTCTTGGCCTGGGGGCATCTCAAGTTACCTTGTGTGCATTCTGTGCTTAGTGAAGCAGAGATGGTTCAGTCTGAAATCGCCTTCAAAGTAGGACAGTATAAAATGAAAGCAACTGAAATAAATGGGGGTGATGCTCTGGTGATATTGGTGTGGTATAGAAACAAGCAGTGCTCACATAGTTGTGAAGCTAAAGCTGCAGCAGACTCCTGACTGCTCTGGCACACTGGTGTTCTTTGTGAAATTTAGGTCAGGGTTGCAATTAGACAGGCTTTGCTTGTAACTTGCAAACATATTGCAAGATTAAGCAATGCCCTAAAACTGGTTCCTGATCCTTGCGGAAATAAATTGGAAGAGCTACTACCTGAACTTAGTATTCTTGCAGACATTTTGTAAATACAGCTGCCCTGGGTACCTTTAGCATCCTGAGAATCACCAGCAGTGGTTTGGTAGCACTGTATGGTCTTCCATGTGGGTACTGTCATTCTGTATCAGTGTTATGTTAATCACACCATTAAAACTTCACAAGGAGGGTGGTACTTTGTACCCTGCAGCTGAGTGCATATGGTAATTTCTATATGCTGCCTAGTAATGAACAGCTGAGATAAATGGTACAGGAATTTGAGAGTAGGGGAACAGGTTTATGTTACCAGCTAACCATTTTCATTGTGGTTGTGACTAGCATCCTCTTTATAAAGCATTCTACTCAGGCCTTGCTGTTCTCCATACAGATAAAGACAGATGTGGTCCTTGTGATGTGCAGGAAGAAACGGGAGGAGAAATGGGACTGTCTCACTCAAGTGGAAAAAGAAAGCAAAGAGAAAGAGTAAGTGTCTCCTCAACCCTCCATCTTGTTTTCCATTTCTTGTTCTCCACATTACTTGAGCACTGCTGGGAGGGCAGATCTGAACTATGCTGACTAGGCTAGTCTGTTCTGGGAGACGAGCCCCTAAGATGTTTGGGAAGCATCAGGTCAGGGTTTGTTTGGTGCTAGTAGGACTGTTGGTTGAGGAGTTACACTGAGTCACTGTGTGCCAGTCTGCTGCTCTCATGCTGCTAATGATGAAGGCTGCATAGGTAAGACCTGAAGTGAGTGCTAGACCAATTAAAGATTCGTTTATATTTTGATGGCTTCATTTATTGGCAAAAACTGCCCTAGTGAGAGTGACTTTTTTTAGGCTAGGTGTGTATTATATAGAAATGCATTCCCTGCAGCTATGATGGCCAGATCTTTTGTCACTTGGATTTTTGTGCAGGTACTTCACACAGCAGTGTCCTTCTGGCAAAACAGGTCTCTTTCCTAGACCATTATACAAAGTCTCTAGCTAATTTGTATCCCTTCAAGTGCTTGGGAGCAATCCTGTGAGCAGCTGAGGCACTGGATGTATAAGGGTAGAAAATTACAGTAGGAAATACCTGGGGACAGGAGACATTTTTAATATATTTATAGAGTATATTATAATAAATTTCTGTTCTTTTTACAGTACACTTTATCCAGAAGATAATGCCTATACCCACCTTGAAGTGTGAAACACTCACTTCTGAGAGTTATGCCTAACAATAACTATTCATTTTAAGTAGGTTTATAGGATAATTTGCTAAAACTGATTAGTCCTAACTAACCATACCTTAATTCAGAGCAAAAAGGATCTTCTGCCCCTCAAGTGTCATCACTGGAGATGAAGAGGTGACCTGACTCATGCAGGTTGCTGGAGGGACAGGATCACTTTGTTAAAGCCATGTCCTGTGCAGAGAAGCCCAGGACTTAATGTGTTAACCACCTTGTTGTGAGTGTTGAGGTCTTACTATATGACAGGTTGCTCCAAAATTACACCCTCTGCTGCTGTCTGTGAGGTTGGTGGTTATCCTGTGTTTGGGGAGCTTGCTCCCTCTGCTGTGTGTTTTTCAGATAACCAAGATCTGCACTAGGAACTACCTAGAGGATTTTGGAAAACAGGATAGAGGCAGTTTTGCCAGGGAGGACATGATGTGTAGCCTGGTGATGTGGGGTGTGTCATCCCAGGTGCTGACCATGTGGGTTGCACTGTTCCTCATACAAGGTTTTAAAAACAAAGTCAATTAACTTTTGGAGAGAATCTGAAAAAATGAGTAACAGCAGATGCTGTTGTGAATGTGGCTGCTTCAAAGAAGTCAGTGTGATTGCTATTCTGGTTTTATTCCCTTGTCACGGAACAGCACAGACAGATATTGGCACTTCCCATCTGTCTGTTTATTCCTACTACTGCTTTCTAACGCTCATCCTGGTGGTGCTTCCAGGGTCAGGGTCACTGCAGAATGCTTCTTGTCATCCTGAGTGAGACAGCTTTAGGTATACTACTCCACTTACACTTAGTTTAAGGGGACTCTAGGGTTTTCCCTACTTGGAAGCTGACTGGGACTGCTGGGTTCTGAAGACTTGACCAAAGCAAAATCCTGTTATTGGAATGTTTCAAACAAGTAACAGCATTGGTTTTTTTCACAGAATTGTTGGATATGCCTCATCTTCTTGTATGTATCTGTCTTGCAGGAAAGCTGCCTATGACACCTCAGATCCTAGTGAAGGGCTAATGAACATTTTAAAAAAGATGTATGCAGAAGGGGATGATGAGATGAAACGCACCATCAACAAGGCATGGGTTGAAAGCAGAGAAAAGCAATCCAAAGGGGACATACCAATGGATATCTGAAAGCACTCTAAGGGCCGCCTTAATACTGATCTTCCATGTGAGACATGCTCTGCTGCAAAGATCATTGTTTACACAACCTTCTTCCAAGCCAAGACAGTCATTTTCCATTGCAGGTTGGAGAAAATATTTAAATAAAACGGCTTACAAAACACTTCCTTCAGTCAAGCGGTTCACCGACTCCTGACAAGTGGAGCATAGGTATTCTTACCCCTCCCTGAGAAAGCATCTCAGAGATCTGAGTGGAGTGTTACGCAACTGAGAACAGAATGTGGAAGCAAAGGAATCCCGACCTAGGATGGGACAAGGCCTCTCATGTTGCAAGTGACAGCTCTACCCATCTGGTGGCTGGGGCTGGTGTCAGGCTTGCTACACTGGCTGTTGGTTTGGGGTTTTTTTTGTTAGATGTAGGGGAAAAATATGTTGAAATGCAAAGCATGTCACAAAGGGAGAAAGGCAGAACAAAGTAGACAAATAGTAGTACTATTTCCAGCACTTGGTAGTTGAGCAGAAACAATAAGGTGTTAAACCTATGGTATTTAATATGTTATGGTTGCTCTGAAAAATTAATTACTGGCTGTTTAATTTCTTAGGAATTTTGGCAGTGAAAACAGCTGTTTGGTGCCTATGCTGACTGTGACTTCCTTGGGGTGTCTTTGAGGTGGCATCAGTTGCAGGAGGGCTGTTGATGCTGCACAGGGAGTGTTTCCTGGCTCTATGAGGAAAAGAGGGACAAGCTCCACTTTCTCCTATTGATTTTCAAGGGGTATAAGGTAACAAAATAAGTCTATTGAGATAGCTTATTCTCCACAGTTTGACTGGAGGTGATGAGTGACTGAGGGCTTGCTGCCTGGGGGGCTTCCATCTGGACTGTTTTCCTTGGCCTGTTCATTGCAGGCTCTCAGCCCCACTGCTGGGGAGGAGGGCAGAGCAGCCGTTTCCCCTTCGCTGCCCCGCTTTGAGGAAGAGTACAGGGCAAACATGAGCTTAGCAGCAGGCTTGTTGTTGGTGTTCCCTTCCTGCCTCCTTCTGTGTCTCCCAAGGGCAGACTTGTTTGCTGTTACCTTACGATAAGCCATTAGTCTCCTGTTATGGTCTGGACTACGACTAACTTGCTACCTTGTTCTTAAAGCATTGGACTTAGTGCTGCACTACAAGCAGGAGGTAAAAACTAGCATGTAGTTTCCAGTAGGTCCTTCATCCACTTTGTCTGCTTATTAATATAAAGATATTAAGTTTGTATAGCAGGAGTATCTAAACTTGAGGCCATGTTTGATTCTCAGCTTGTGCTCACCCTTGTTCACAGCAGAATACCACTTTGCCCTGTTGTGCATTTATGCTTTTACCCAATGACCATGGTGAATTTACCGTGCGGTGGCAAAAAAACTGCTTCAACAAGCCTTGTGCTGTATGTCTTTTATTTCTGATGTTGCCCATATCACAAAGCTCAGTTTAGTTCCTCAACCATCAAATAGTGACTTTTTTTCCCCCTCAAAATAAAACTGCCTCTTATACAGACCAGTCTAGTTCAGCTAATGCCAGCTGCAGCCCAGTAAGGGAGTTCAGTAAATGGGCATGGCTTCTTTTCCTTCCCTTTTCATTTTGATACTGATGCTGGACTCCGAGCCCGGTTTGTGGTTTCTGCCTGTCCATGGATCTGTGGGTGATCTACCACATAGCCCTCTGCACCCCAGACAGCTGAGCGTGGTCAGCAAAGTGGCGGAAGACAATTCTGCTGAATCTCCAGCGCCGCTTCACCCCCCGGGGGCGGGATGTCAGGACACACCTATTCCGGATCCTCACCGGGCAGCTGTCCCGGGGCAACGCCGCGATCTCTTTATCGGCCACCTCCTGCAACACAGACAGCAGAGTTTACCTGCTTGCTCCAGGATTTGAAGGGAGCTGCTTATTGCCAGATGTCAAAATCCAGCTGTAGTGTAGGCACCAACACAGGCTTCTCTACCACCAAGCTCTGCTAGTTGATAGGGAACTTTAACCTGTCTTTCCCTAAGACAGGTTTAACTTGACCTTTTTAGGCATCTTAACAGTGACTAAAATAATCCACATGGGGATCCCAAAGTTAACCTTGTCCCATAGACTGAAAAACTGCAAGCCAGTGATTATAACTAGTGAAAATCTGCCTGTTATTGTCCATGTTGCAGGATAGGCCAGTCAAAAGACCCAAAATTTAACTCTACTACAGGCTGAACAACCTCAAGATAGTAATTCTAGTTAGCCAAAATCCACTTTGGATTTCTCCTTGTTGCAGGCTGGGGTAGTCCTTTAAAGTAAGCTGAACTTAAATATATGTTACTTGTTAACTGCCTTCAGGTGACAGCTCTGATGTCAGTAAAAGGGATCACATACAGTATCCTTCAGGAGTTACAGCCAGAGGAAGGCAAGTCAGAGCATCTCTATTCTAATGAGAACAATTAAAGGTCTTGCTACATAAAACAGGAGAGCTCCACTGTTCTCAGGACATACCATATAGCTGCAATTAAAATGTCAGAAGAACAAGTGAGCTCAGCAAGAAAACACAGCTAACTAAAGTCACTTGAGGCTAGGCAAGCATCCCTAACTGCAGCGTTCTTAATATGCTATTGTCTGAAGGACTCAAAGAATCCTGTGTTCAGTCACAGTTGGAAGTGAAAGGTTTGAGGGTGGATTACAAAACTTATGTTGCAGGAGCACTGCAAAGCTGTAGTTTAAGGCTATCTTCCAAAGAGATGTTTGCCTTCAAAGGAACATGGCAGCAAGACAGAAAGCAATGTGACTTTCAGGTACAGCAACAGCAAGGTCAGTAGGAGTTCTTGTCTTTACAACGTATTTTGTTAATGAATCTGTCCAGTTGTGCAGCTTATCTGTGTATATGGCACTACCTTACATGCTACCTTTTAGAGCCAAATAATTGTGGTATTTTTTAACCTACTTAATAGTAGGATTTCACTCGGAAAGTAGCCTGTGCTTTCAGAGAAGACTCCTCTAATTTACTTTTTAAGACTTTAAATTTGGGGCCCAAATAATGTTTTGTAAGGCAAGTAAAAGTTACTCTCTTGGAGGCAGCTTCTTCATTCTTACTGCTGCTATGACTTAGTGGCTTCAAAAGGTGACAGAAGTAGCTGAGGAATACCAAAAGAAAAGCCAGCTGCAGTATTTTTTTTGGCTGCTGTTGTTTTTTGAGGAGTTATTTTATCTGTAAGGACATCCAACACAAACTAGAGAATGGTAGTTAAGAAAAGCAAATTCACACTCTTTTCCATGATGTTTAAGTGTGAAAAGATCTTGCCACAAAATGGTGTGAACAAATTAAATACAGGAATAATTCTGATACTTGCAAATGTTTATCATATTTAGTAAGGAAGGCTTAGAGCAAAGCACTGAATATGTGCATTCTTAACAGATCTAACACCCAGATGTGATGCAGTTTTTTTTACATGTTTGTAGCTCAAGCAGGAGTGTAATTACTTCTAATGGAAGAAATTCATTTGAGCTGGATTAGACTTCCAAGTTCTTAAATTAGAAAAAAATACGAAGTTTATTTAGGAAACAAATCAATATAGCATCCTATAAGTTACTGGAAATAAGGAAAATGGATTTCTAAATTTGTTAGTGACAGCTGTGAGGGAAAAATTGAGACTTTACTGTATGGAGTCTGTAGTGGACACAATACACAACACACAATGCGTCTGGCAGGGCAAACGTGCTGTTGTAAACCCCACGGAGAGGCAGAGGCTCCAAAGACAGCTGAGCACTAGCAGTAATTACACAGGGCCAGTAACTACACAGGGCAATGTCACGCTGCTCTCCTGAGTGAGGGTAATGTGAGCATTTGTGACCTGGCACAAACACTGGGCCCTGTAACGCAGCTGCAGCGGCCCAGGCATGCGTCTTGGCCACGTGCAGGCTCCTGCCCTGTCCCGGTGACTGCTGCGGGGCGGGCGGTACCTGGAGCTCCTTGGGCAGGATGTTGTTCTTGCGGATGGCGTTGATCCGCAGCCTCTGGTCTGCGTACTCGTAGGCCAGCTTCCTTCTCTTCACGTCCCGCAGCATCCTCCAGTCCACGTAGTAGCCCCGCACTTGCCTCGTGCAGAGCGAGGGGAGAACCTAAGAGGAAGACTGAGGTTTATCACACGCAGTGTGCACAGACTGTACGGTTCAAGTACGAATTATTCCCATTCACTTCTCCTTGTCAGGTTTTTGCAAATTTACTTCCTCACTGGGCAGCTTCTACCTATGAAAAGGATCCTGTGATGCAGTGTACTTCACAGAAGCCAGCAAGGAACTGACGATACCGACACACAAACAGCCCCAACCTTCCCCCGCATCAGCGCTCTATCCCGCCGCCGGGGCTCAAGCGAGGGTCGGGCTGACGCGGGGCTGGACTAGCCCCGCAGACCCTCCAGGCCGGGCCCCGGCGGCTATGGGGAGGACGGAGGACATGGCCCCAAAGTGGAAGGGCAGAGGGAAGAAAGAAAGGAGTCGGGGAGCCAGTCTGACCTGCTGAGCGGCCCGCAGCGCCCAACTTAGTGCGGCCGCCGCCATCTTGTCGGTGCACAGCGGCGGGGCCGCGCCTGCGCCGGGGCGGGCGGAGAGAAAGGGGCGGGGTCAGCGGCCGGGTCAGTTCTCTTTGCGTCCGTGTCTTTCCTGTTAAATAGTATTTCCAGTGCTTTTTTTCGCTTGGAAAAGCAGTTACACTGGTGTTGCTGTCTGTACTGTGTACTCTCTTGCTGATATCAACCACGCTGGCACCGCCCATCATTAGATGGAGAGGGCGGCCGGCCCAGGAGCCTCCGGATCCCACAATGGAGAAGAAAGCCCCCAAAAAAATGTCAAGGGCAAAGTGTCCTTTTCTAGCATGACAAGGTGATGCAGAGGAAATTCAGTTTTGGTTGTTCTTAGCTGCCCTGTTGTTCAGTGAGAGACTTAATTTAGGCACTGTTTAGAAATAGACCTATGTCCTAGAATCACAGGATCATCCAGGTTGGAAAAGACCTTCAAGATCATACAGTTTTTATTTCAGGGAGAATGCCCATTAAGTTTTTGCTGATTAATTGTTTTGATGAAGTTTTCCACTTGTATTGTCATGTTAGGTACCTCCAAAAAGTCACAGGAGAGGCTGGATTCTCTCGGTTTACCATGCCACCTGTTATGTGTCTGCCAGGTGTTTTACTTAAATGTTATTTTACTTAGCTATTATAGTGGTCCTGAAGTATGTAAGTGTCATCTGGAAGAAGTGGCCAGACTGGCAGGCTAAAGCCATCAAGTGTTATTCATAGATTCATAGATTCATAGATATTAGGGGTTGGAAGGGACCTAGAAGATCATCTAGTCCAACCCCCC
>JAOEGS010020515.1:0-46926 GCA_025447755.1 Corythornis vintsioides
AAAGAGAAAAAGAAGGTATTATTACTGAGTTTACAGCTTTAGCAGAAAATACAAGTTACTAAGGCTTTACCTGGGAATATCACTCTGGATTCCTATTTTTTAATCTTGGTATTTTTGCTGTGAAGACTGTGAAATGTCCTATTGATATCCTTTAAGGTAAAAGTTGGTAAGATCAGAGATAAAAGTGGTGGATACATGTCCACAGAGCTTTTTCTCTTATTTATGCCCCACAGGGTCCCTTCACCAATTTCACATTTGGTGCTGTCAGAGAAGGAAGAGCACTACTGGCAAGGGGAAAAAAAGCTGCAGGAAAAGAGAGTGCAAAAATTTACTCCTTGATGCTGCAGCATTGAATTCATGGCAGTAGCATCACTCCACTTTCCAGGAAGGAAATGGGGAGAAGAAACTAACCAGTACACCAGGGTCTAGGCAAAAAGGTCAGCACAGTGATCTGTACACCAGCAGCATCACAGATGCCCTGGTATTATCATAAAACCTGGACCTAATAATTTCCTAAACCTAAAATAATTTGTGTTCATTAGTCTGTAACACATTCTGTCTGTCTACCACAAGTAACAGGAATGACTTGTGAAGCTTTTTCACTGGTCAGAGTTACAACTGTTTTGGAGGTGGCATACATTAAACTAAAACAATAAAATCCTCAATTAAAACTTGGAGATTGATTGAGTGCCAAAGATACACGCAAAACAATTTGCTGATGAAAAATCATGCCAGGAAGTTGAAGACTGTTTTAAGGCTTAGTTGAATTTTACTTTATATGACATTGATGCACAGAAAGATTGTTTATTTCTGTGTTATGGTAGCTGGTGAGGGCCTGTACACTACAACTGCATAGTACTGTGCAGAAAGAGACACTGTGAGAGCAGAGACACAATACATGCATATAAGAAAATGAGGCACTAATTTCCTATTAACAACAGATGATTATGAACAAATGTATTCCCTGAGGCCACAAAGAGAGTCAAGAATGAAAATGAGAAATAATTCTCTGTTTAGTTATGGCTGCTTAAAAGGGGTCCCAGGGGATCCCCATTTTTTACTATTTCTCCTTCAGCGACGACTGCAGATTCTATTTAGTCATGAAGGGGCTTTTTGGTAAAAGCCAGAGATTTGGCATAATGTAATGGGCTTAAGTCATGTAGATAAAATTTTGTTTTCACACAAACCAAAGTTATAATGTCATAATCAGATACAAATATTCTACTACAGCAACTTGTAGATGATGATTTCAAATACATTTTCTGGGGGTTTCACTTAATTGTCCATGATATTCTGGGCTTGGCTTGTCACTCTGAGTGCTTCAAAATTGGTTAAAGGAGAATGGACACTTAACAACTGTAGGTATCTTTGAAAATCCTAGTCAGAAAAAAAAATTGTCAATAACAGTGAAACACTTTGCATTAGAAGAATCAGTGCATGAAGTAGAGAGGTTGAGAATCAGAAGGAAAATGACTTTTCCAAAGATCAATATTATCATCAGTATTTAAATTAAATAATGCATTATTACTTAGAGGCCTTATAACATGTATTTAATAATGAGTCTGCCTGCTTATCAGTAAAGATGTGATGCAGTGTTACTAAACCTGACCAATGTACATGCTGTGATTGAACTGTGACAGTGGGCACAGGTGGCCTGAATTCTGCTTAGGACCCTTGGTTTAGAAAGCTGGATGTTTCCTAGTATCTGGGACAGGAGTCACTACACCTAAATGAGGTGATGATAGTCACCTCCTGAACAGCAGTGTATAGGGGAAATGGCATACATATATATTTATATATTTATTTTTTTTAAAATAGACTTGGTTCTCCTCTCCCATTCTTGAAGTATAGCATTAAATACAGCAATACTCCTTATATTACACTGAAAATACTTTAAATTACATTGTAATTAATATGCCCAACACTGTTTCCTAAATGGAATATATTCATTGTGATATTTAGTACCAGCTGTTTTAGTGATTGTGGTTTTTATCATAACATAATGTGTAAAATTGTGTATGATAAATATCAGGATTAGGAGAATATGACCCTACTAGCTATGAGCTTACTATTAAGTGGGATAAGATTTCTGCTGTTATAGACAATTTACTGTCATTTCCCTGAAAAAATCATTACCTCTAATTATTTGTATCTAGTCTTCCTCTTTTATATTTGTTTTTATTTTCCTTCTGTACCCATGCATTGAGACAGATAATATGCCTCTGCTATGGCACATGAATTTGCCAGAACACATCTATATTGTGTTGCATGATTAATTAAAGTCACTGGAAAAGGTAGTTTCTTCAGGGGAGGTTCCTTACAATTTCCCTGTTCATGTCAAGAAAACAACAAATTCTGCAGCTGTCTCATATGGGATATGAAACCAGGGAACATCACAGAACCCCTGATTTTTAGCAAATCAGTGTTCATTGCTGTGATGACAGAAGTGTCCTATTTGTCTCCTGTAAGGTAAAAGCTGATTGGTTGTCAGAAAACACAGGCCAGGTGCTCACTCATCTGTGAGTGACCACGTGAAAAATCATTTCACCTGGGAGTGGTCAGCTGGTGCTGTAATACTGAAATTTCTGGAAGAAGGAGGGAGTTTGTGTTGATGAGGGTAGAAGTGAAGTCCATTCTAAGAGAGGATCTGTAGCTTGGGTAAGTAGAGGATTTTTATCTTTGACTTTGTCCTTTACAGTCCCTCCCCAAAATGCAGATGGAGAGCTTTTTGCAGGATATCCTTTACGGAGGGCTCTTAAAAAGCTTTAATGCTACAGTTATTATGTAGAAAGGCTTCTAAAAGCTGGTGGGAACAGCACCCACTTCATGATATTAATTATTTTTATTGTGGACAGTGAAATGAGTCAAAACTCATAGTATGATAAGCTGAGGAAAAGCGTACCAGCAATTATAGCTGTTTCTGTTTGTTTTACCTCATATATCCCTTTGGCAAAGCAGAGGGGCCTCTTTAGCTTAATACTTTACTCAGACTCAAGATATTCCTTCAAATACCCAGGTCAATATGTGGGGTGACTTTAGGAAGTTACTTTTCTCTTTATGAGCCAGTTTCCATTCAGCTGAAAAGCAGAGGCAAGGATGCCAACTTCTCTGCATTGTGCTTAGAGAGCTGCTGGTTGAAAGGACTATGTAAGTGCTAAGTATTGTACTTACTGTTATTCAGAGACTGTATTTTCTTAGCTTAACCAAAGCAGTGCAATTTCCTTCTAGTTTACTATTATACCTTTTATATTTTACAGCTTTTATTTAGTAAATTAAATATTCTGGCATTATCTTCTAATGTAAAGTTCTGGCAAATACATTTACTGTCTTAATAGAACAACTAAATGGAAGATTAAAATGCAGATGAGGTGAACTGCCTGAAGAGAGCATACTCAATAAACTAGTTTATAACTGTAGTCTGGAAAAAAAATCTTAAAAAATCTATTAGCATATATAAAAGCATGATTATTTCTGTGTAATTCCAAAACCTGTTTGGCAGAAGAGTTAATGTTTGAAAGGTTAGGTGAAAATTATTGGGTTTTATGATTGACTATTTATTGCTGCCTTCTTGTATGTTTTACTACACTTCTGGATATACTCATTATTGATATAGATGGCTAATATTTGCAGGATCCTCCTGGGATCTTGGAATCAATAGGTTGTAGTAGATATTTTTTCACATTTTGCCTATAAATTTTTGAAACTATTTCCTTTAAGTAGTTTCTGAGTTTGTTGATCATTTGTTCATTATTTTTAAAGGGAGAGAATATAAATGCAGTTCCCATTTGATGTTTTCTCTCTGTAAGCTACTTTAAGGTAAAAGCAAAATACATACTTTCCTGATGAGGGTCCTCACAAAGCTCTAAGGAAAAGTGGTATGGATTCATGGGGTTTTATAGTCTGATTCTGTAGAAATCTCTATCAGTGAGGATACATGGATATCAAATGATCCATGTTATGTCTATATGTTGTTGTATATGTACTTAATATGGAGTATTTATACTGCAGGGGAAGGAAAAGCAGACTCCATCTGAAAGCAGGAGATGTAATTCTAGTGCAAGTACCATACCAGAGAGGTGACAGCCCTGTGAATGGGGTCAACAGGAATAAAACACAAAGTCAAATAGATACAAGGACCCCTATATGTTACTCTTGGTCAGCAACGTAATATCTCAGCTTTTTGCTCATTTCTTATATTGAAGCTGCACCACCCAACTCAGTATTGTCAGAAATACTTGCTGAGGATGCACTCAGTGCCACTGTCTATGTCATTAATGAAGATATTAACCAGCACTGGTGCCAGTATGGACCCTTGAGGGTCACCATGGGTTATGTTTTCCCATCTAGACATTGAGCCATTGACCACTCTCTGGGTGTGACCATCCAGCCAATTTCTTATCCCCTGAACAGTCCACCAATTCAACCCAGATCTCTCAAATTTAGGAAGGAGAATGTTGTGGGGGATGGTGTCAGAGGCCTTGTCAAATTCAAGCTAGATGACATCTGCAGCTCTTTCCTTGTCTACTGATGCATTTACTTCATTATATAAAGCCACCAGATTGGTCAGGCAGGACTTGCCCATGGTAAAGCTGTGCTCTCTTGAATCACCTCCCTGTCCTCCACGTATCTTAGCATATCTTCTAGGAGGATCTGTTCATGACCTTCTCAGGTACAGAGGTGAGGCTGACAGGTTAGTAGTTCCAAGGGTTTTCCTTTCTACCTTTTTTAAAAATGGGGGTGATATTTCCCTCTGCCATTCACTGAGGACCTCAGCTGACTGCCAGGACTTTTCAAATATTATGGACAGTGGCTTGGCAACTGCATTGGCCAACTCCTTCCATACTCTACGAGGTTAATACATTTTTCAGAAGCTTTCTGCTTATCTCAGCACATGGCAGCTATGGATCCTGGGCCCCATAGGCAGGAGGGGTTTGAATGGCAGTGAGTTATGAAGGGGACACCCCACTTGATTAGGTGAAGCTGCAAGCTCAGCCCTCTGTCCCAGCTTGCACTACTTGCTTGCTTGAGTGTCATGGGGCTGCGGTCCAGGGCTGAGTGCCTGCCCAGTGACCTTGTGTCTCCTGTGGTGCCCCTTCCCTTGCCTAAGGGCCAGACCTACTCCTCTGCTTCCTTTCTTTGTTCCTCTGGTCAGCTAGCAGCTTGGCCTGGGACATCCTGTTCCTGGCTGTTGATGTGCTCATACCAGTGGGATCTCCAAGCGTGTGTCCAATGTCCCTGAGCCAGGACAGTCACCTGGTAGGCCAGTGAGACTCAGATGATATTTGGTGTACTCCTGAGTACTGATTCTAGAGACCATAGCCTGCTGCCCTTGGCATATCTGAGTGCCTGGGTGCTCTAGCTCCTCTCACCCATCTCCAGCTCCTTGATGCTCAAGAGGACACAAGAAGTTGAGGAGGCTGTGGCATTGTGTAGACAAGCAAGAAATGTGTGATATGGGGCACTCAAGGAATTTTATCACAGGATGCTTCTGGAACTGAGGTTTAAGTGTCACATCTTGGTGTGTTCTGGGGAACAGCATCTGGAAATGGGCAGGGTAGAAAGATGGCGGTTTGGCTAACAATAGTCAGGGAAATCCTGTGATTGTTTTGATTCTTAGTTGGTTTTTTTTTTCTGTTTTTGTTTGTTTGTTTGTTTATTTTTTTTTAATGGAGGAGTGAGATAGAAGCTCTTGTTGAAAAGAATCACTTAGATTATTACAGTAATTTCTGAGGGAAAGATAGTATTAAGGTGCTTTGCCATGCGAACATAGGAAAAGATGGTTTAACCTGAAAGATGGAGAGATTACTACTTTATATTTATATTTATATTTATATCTGAAACTCATCTGAAGACCTAAGACATAGTGGAGGTACAGCAGTCTGTAATTATATAAATTAGAATAAACATGCTAACTCATTATTTATAATTTGGTTTGTTCTTGTTACTCATGTACTTTGAAATCGGCTCAAATATAGGCAGGAACTGGGCCCAACAAATGCAATTTAATTACTATAATACATCTTTATTGGCAGACACAAAAGTAAAATGGTCAGTAGGCTGTTACATTTCCTTCATTTAATCAAAACTGCATATAAATGACACAATGAGAAATGTTTGTAAGCAAATTCTTTAGACTGGCAAAGGATGTCAGATGGTTCTCTCAGGTGCACATTTGGGTGGCGTTATCGAGATACATACGAAAGGGACTGTCTAAAACTAGAGTGCCTTCCATTTGGCTTTACTGGCACTGTATTTTCTCATTGTATTTGCAGAATGCAGGTAGATAGGGTAAAGTTGGGTGGGTTTGCCAAGGAAATACATATTTTATATTAAAATATAATTATAATTCATATGCCCCTGTACTTCAGTCTGAGCTTGAATCTTTCAAAATGAGTGATATTTATGGTTCTTTATTGAGTAATCATCTGGGCAATCTGTTTATCTGTAAGACTTAACAGCTACTCTGGTACACTGCATTTCCCCCCATGAAAATAAGAAAAAAGTGCTCGACAAAGTGGCTGAAACTTAGCAGGGGGGAGGTAAAAAGAGCATTTTCACCTTCTCCATTAGGTATGGCTGTTTTTAAATGTGCTCTTGCAAGATATAATCCAAGCACAGCCTTTCAGAGAAATCTGGGCTGTCTGTGACAGCAGATGTAACTGGTTTCGTTCTGTTATAGAAACCAGGCAGAGAGCATGTCAAGCAGGGAAACTGACAGTGTACACAGTTTTCATTTCAGATGCCTTAAACCCAAAGAACTGATTTTAATCATAGTTGAGGAACACTATCCTGGTGCCTGCCTACACCCTTCTCTAAGCAACATTGTCTCTGCTCAGAGACTTACAAATAAGTATCCAGAGTGCCTTATGTCAAAGAAATACTTTACTGACTGTGAAGAAAATGGAATTCTTTAAAAGTCATATATAGCAGAATGTTCTTCCAGTTCATGGAATTAAAATAGTTTCTGTTGAAATACTAAATGCTTTAAAAAAAATATTTTAAAGATATTTTTATCTAGTTCATGGAATAGAGTAAAAAATGAGAGCAGATTGTTTTATATGCTAAGAAGTGTACCCAGGTTTTACCTTAAAGAGACTGAAATATGTGCCACTCCCAAAGCATAACTCCAAGCACAGATCATTAGTGGGGATTGACATAGTCCGAGTAATTTAAACCATCTACTTTGGTACCCAGATATTAATGAACATGCAAGTTTGGATTTATTTTTAGGTTTTGCTGCCCTTTCCTCCCCAAAGAAAACATTGGGGTTTAATGCTAAACTGATGAACAACTGCAAATGAAGTTTAAACCATTTTTCCCTAAATATGTACAGATATACAAGGCTTAAAAACAACCTAATTTTTATTTAGATTGTAATATTTTATGTTATGAAAGAATCCTGCTTTTATTTTTTCAGAAGCTGTGTTTAGTTCTTACTTTTTGTGGAGTTAAAGATAAAAATTGAAATAGTAGCTTACAGATGTTTTTAATTCTATTTGAATAAAAGTTAATGAAATATAACAAATATGCAATGGAAAAAAGTTGTTATAATGTGAAAAGACAGACCTTCATTAAGCCATAAAACTGCATATTTTGTGTAATTTCAGATTTTAAAATTAATAGAATTCAATTTGTTTACCCCATAACTATCTTTTTTAGTGAAAAAGATATACTTTCAGTTTCCAGTTGTTTTTTTAACTTCAGAGTTTTTGTTGACTGGAAATACACTACCTATCTGCATATATATTCTTGTTGGCTTCCATGAGTGTTCTCCATTGATGTTACTGCAGTGATTTGAAGTTGTGAGAGTTCTGTGGTGAAAGTGGCTGACAGTGCTGTGACAACCTGGCTGACCTGGTGTCATGGCATGTGGCTCACCTAAGGCATCATCAAAGCTTCTCACAAGGCTGTAAAGAAGACATGAAATATTACTGAATGTTTGCATATACACAACTTCCAAGCTTCAGGCAGTTACCCAAAGCCACCTTGTTGCTAATGCCTACAGAAAAAACTCAAGGCTTTTTTTATATATAAAAGGATGGAAGTTTTTTTTAACCAGTGGATCTTTCTACTAGTCTGTATGTTGTCATATAAAGAACTTTGAGATACTTGTTCTTCTTAGCCCATGAACTTTGATACTTAAGTTTTAGCCAGTGTGTGATTTTAAAAAATATCCATAAGCTTGACTCTCCTCTCAAAGACCAGTAAGAGGTTACATACAAATTTTCTTCAGACAGTTGTGATTGTAAAAAAACAACAATGAAAGGGTTTTTGTTATAGCCAAAGCATGTAGTAATTTAAGTTTCAGCCAAGTGAGCTGAAATACTCATAGGTAATACCTATGATAATAGTTCATACCTATTTGTGATTTAAGTTAAAAAATACTCAAGCTTTGCAATCCTTTACCTCTGTTTTCTTGTTATTGTCTTTGCATATATAAACCCTTTGTTTTTTCAGCTTCTTTTATTGGATCTCCATTTTAAAATCAATTTTCTCATTACAGGTAGGGTATTTCCTACAAATTAGTGGACAGTGCCAGCTGCCAGTCAACTGGATACCATTGAAAAGCAACCATGGAGGCAGTGAACACCTTCCTACAGTGAGTATGTTCTCTACTGTGTGATTTATACTAAGAAAATTTTAAGTTGTTTTCACAGTTCTTTAATGTAGATGTCTGCAAAAAGACTCTGAAATGCAAGTGGCAAAGTAGTCTCTTATTTTGATGATTTTTATCTCTTTATCTAGTACATATTAAACAGATTGCAGTGCATCAGCACAGGAGTTATTGTACCCAGTTTGTCATTTGAACTATGTAATTTGTCAAGCTTTGACTCTGTTCAGTGGAAAGCCTTTTTATCTCCCCAAGCTCTGAAAGAGAACAGCTACAGTTATGGCTTTCACTGTTCATGTTGGTTGTTTTTTGCTTGTTGTTTTTTGTTTTGTTGGTTTTTTGTTTTTTTTTTTGTTTTTTTTTTTTGTTTTTTTTTTAGTAGAGACCACCCCTACATCTTATTCCTCTGCAAATTAATACAATTGTGGGAACAGTTGTTCTTTCTTCACGTGCCTCTTCATTCTGTGTTTTCTCTCTGTTTTACAATTTCTTATTTTGCCTCACATTTTTTCAGGGACAATATCATCACATAGAAAAAGGTAGTAAATTAAATGACTGAAAAGGACCTATTTTCTTCACTATAGAAGTTTATCAGTTCTCTGTGGAGATTGTAGGAGAAACTTGAGCCCAAGAAATACCCCATAGGCTTACATTTTATCTGTAGTTTATTCCTATACCCAACTGTAACAAGAACTTTTGTGTAAATAATGAAAGATGTTGAAATGCTTTTAGAGACTCACAGAGGATTATAAATAACTACTGTGAGAAAAAGACTATTTTGTAGGTTAGACAAGCAAGTGATTACTGAAGACTATTTCAAAAACCAGTTTCTACTTCTATTCTCTATTTTGCATTAACTTTCCACCATGCTTTTGGGTGTTTGACAAGCTGTTGGGAGTTCCTTATATTCAACCACATCTCCACTCCCCCTGAGTGTTTAGCAGGCTTTGCTTCTGTTAAGGTACCCTAGCAATATGTATACAGAAAGTACAAAGTTCTTGAATATATTTTGTGCACATATGTGTTTATTACCCTGTTTTCAGTTCAGCAGAGTTGAGTTGGGGAACAGGGTCTTACAATATACATCCTTCTCTCATTCTTAAGTTACATTAATAAAGGGTGTGGAAACCAAACTCCTTGGATTTGTTTTGAGGCTCACTCTTTGTGGTTTTTACATCTCACTTAAGATTGCAGGAAGTTGTGTTGTAACATTAAGAATTCACAATTTGTGAATATCTTTATAAAATAAGCATCTGTCACCATTATCTTAATAAAATAATGTATTGTCTTCTAAAACTCCAGGATGAAATACCAGACTGCCACTTCTCTCTTTTCTAGGTCCTCTGGATTAAAAAGTTTGTCAATCAAAAGAAAGACATCCAAGGTCGATTCCTCTTGTTGCATAATGTTCCTCCTTGTCTTTTCAGAAATACAGACTCACGGAGGTGATTACCACTTAGCTTGTTGAACCTAGTGTACTTTGCTTTGGTTTTATTTAATGATAGAATGCAATGTAGGGATCTGGAGCTGCAAATTCTCTGGTCTCAGTCATAAGGGCTGGAGAAATAGACCTGCTCCCAGCTGGGCACCAACTTGTCATCTGCACAGTGGAAATACTAAAAAGGAATAGTGGAAACTGCCTGCCTAATTGAGAAGAGGGTGCTGGGTATTTGCTAGGGAAGTACAAAGTGTTTGATACCAATGAGTTGGAGAGAAACTGTTTCCTCCCCTCTTCTAGAGTGGGTCCCAGAAGCAGGGTACGTACCACTGTGTTTTGAGAAACAGCAGCAGCTTCTCCTATGCTGTATTTAATCGTCAACAGGTGTTTTAGTTGTAGTCTGAAAATTTTTACCAGTGTTTATGTGCACAAGAAAATTTTAGTTAAAACCAAAGAACCCACTGCATTATTTTAGATCTCAGTTAAGCTTGTAAGACCACACCATGGGCTATTCAAGCATAAGGTGTGTAGGAGCAAGTAAAGAAGAGGAATTTTAATTGGCCAGGAGCAATAAGGTTAAAAAGTGAAAATGTTCAAATTCCTCCTAGATTAGCTGAATACTTGTTTTTCAATGAAAGGGCCTTATTTTTAGCTAGAAGAAGGAATCAAATATCCTTTTTAACTGTGTGGACTTGGGAATAAAGAAAGTCTATAACTTAATTGGAAGCAAAAATACCCAATTGAAATTGTATGGATCACTGATAAATACCAGCCTCAGTCTTCCCCACAAGCTTGGGGAAGTTAAACTGGACTGTTTAGAGTTCAGGAAGCTAGCTAACTTTTTTCCACTTTCAAAAATGAATCGATTGATTTGATGAAAAGTAATTTATTGGGGGGAAGGGCAACAAGATAATTTACAGTGCAGTGAGATGATTTGGCATCCCTAAAATTGCTTTCCTGAAATCTAAAACTTTGTACAGGTTTTTTCTGCCCCTTCGTGGCACAAGGCAATTAGGGGTCTTCTCTTTGGTTCCCACTGTTTTGGCCAAAGTCTTCTCCCTGGGATTTTCAGGTGCCTGTTATGTCTGCTGTCTGGTCATGCCAGACCAGATCCTGGCAGCAGCTGTCTGTGGAGCTCAGGTCCCTTGGCCACTGCTCCTGCTGGTAGTCTGTTTGCTTCATCCCATACTTGGCCTTCTTGTTCTGCTCTGCTTCGCTTTCACAGCTCTTGACTGCCCTGGATAAGCTGGGCATCTGTCTCTTCAAGTATTTCTATCTGAGTGAAAACCTAGACTTAGTTCCTTGCTAACAAGGCACTCCTGAAGAAGTCTTTCCAGGTTACTTTTTCCAGGTTCCCATTTTTTCACTTGGAGCAGTTGTCTGAGCCACACTTCAGCACTTCTAGTCATCCTAGACTTGTAAAAAATCTTGACAGTTGTGAAACATTCACCATTTCATATCATGGCTCATTTGTTAACAAAAATGCCTCCATTGAACCACCTTTTTAAACTGTTCTAGGCCTGCCTGTTTGTATCTCTTACAAGCCTTTCCATGCATCATATGTCGGCTGCATACCACTTATTTTGTCTGGGAGGAGCTCGGTATTTTTAAAGCTTGAGCCACTGAACATATATCAGTGGAGGAACTGATGTTATTGTAAATTGTTGCTCAATTTTGATGTTTGAACTGTTCACTGAGAACGGCCTTCAACTTCATTATGCTATTTAGAAAATACCTAATATTTCCATCTTTTTACTATGATTAATTTATCTTAACACAGTTGTCTTTACAGCTTGCTTTCATTAGTTTCTTTTTATTGTATTAATCTAAACTCAGTGGGGTTTTTTTTGGACCCATTAATTAAACATATCTGTAAGAATTTGCATACTTTGAGCCTAAGAAATAAAGAAAACTCTGAGGCTATTTCTGAACCAGGTCTTCCATATGTAGTAGAAAAAAAAGTCTCGACACTGTAGTCTAATATGTCCCTTGGGCAAACATATCAGCTCCTTGAATTGTAACTGATAACAGAAAATTCAGTACTGAGTTGCCAAGTGAATTTAAAAATACTGCTTTCTTACGCTATATACAAAAAGTAATATTCCCTTCCCAGGATGGACAAGCATATAACTGTTTTCAGAGCTGCTCTGTTTGTGTTTCTTCTCCCTCCACTAGTATTATAGCAAGAAATGGCTTAAATTCTATTAGGCCCGGGTAAGACAAATGAGGAAAAGAAAGAGCAACATAGTTGGTCTTAATGGAGATGAGCTGAGAATTCCTATGGAAATTGTAGTCTGAGGGTTGAGTAAAGGATAATTGCAAGCTCTTTAAAATTTCAGAGAAGAATCAGCATATTTCATGACTGGGATTGAAACATTTGTACAGCAGTGCACATCTTGTTAAACAGGAATGTTTGCATTCCTATTTTTTGGAAACTAACTCCAGTGCATCATGACAGAAAATAAAAGCTGGATTTATGTTTTTATTCTGGCACCAATCTCAGATCAGGTCTTTCCTCTGTAATATTTACATACTCCTTCAAGGACAGAAAGAAGAGATGTAAAGAAGTTCACTTTTTTTCTGTCTCTGTATTTCTAATTTTCATACAGAAACCTCCTCTTCAGAGCAGTGTCGTTAACTGCTTGTGTTTGGGTCTCACTTCTGCACACAGAGTATTCTTTTTGACTGTGGCAGTTTTGTAATATCAGACTCAGAAAATCCTGGCTGTTTTGGAGGAGAAAAGTTAATACTTCATCCCCATATGTGTTCATAAGCCACAACCAAATAGTATTTCCTTTTCATTATTTAATACCTAGAATCTAACATGTAAGACCCAGTAGTCCTTAGCAAGAGCAAGACCTCCTTGGGATGCTGGAAGGTACATAGAAAGTGTGTTCTCAGAGGAGCTTCCAGAAGAGTAAATCAAGAGTGTGAACAAAAGAACGATTTGATGTGACTTGTCCTAGTTTGCAGGGAAGGTCACTGAAAGAACTGGGAGTAAACCCGAAGTGTTTTGACTCACGGGTTGCTATTCTTATAACCGGAAGTTAGTTTTTGTAGCTGCCTCAAAATATAGTTTTCACTGTCTGTGAATCAAGGGAGATGAAACATTCGTAAGTAAGAAAATGAAGATTATATTTAGAAATACTAAAAAAGGTTCAGCTAGATTTATGAAGGATTGGCATTTCAATGTAGCCAACTTCTTTGAAGGGAATTGTGTGAATTGAAAGAAGGCCTAAGTGTGAGGCAGTTGTATAGGTTAGATGTACATGACTCTTACATGAGGATAATTACAATCTATCAGTGGAAATGTATCTTAATGTCTGGCAATGAATGCATCTTTTTGGTTTTAATGGTGTTAGTGACTACCTCTTTTGTGGGTTTTAAACCCACTCAGCTGGCAACAAAGCAACCACGCAGCTGCTCACTCCAACCCTCACCTGGTGGGATGAGGAGAAACTACAACAAAAGGCTTGAGAGTTGAGACAAGAGGAGGAAGAGCTCTCTCACCAGTTATGGTCAGGAGCAAAAGATAGACTTGACTGGGGAAAACAAAATTAATTTACTATAAACAAACCACCACCCATTCACCAATTGAATCAGAGTAGAACAGTGAGAAATACCAACAGATCTTAAATATAACCATTGACCCCATCCCTCCTTTCTTCCTGGGCCTTGCTACCTTCTCCCTCCCAGGGGGACAGGGAATGGAGGGTTTTTGTCAGTCCCAGTCTGTTAATCTCTTCCAGGGAAAACTCCTCACAGTCCTCACTGCAGCAATGTGGTGTCCTTCTCACAGGGAACAGTCCTCCACAAAGTTCTACCAGCATAGGTCCCTTCCACAGGCTGTAATCCTCCCAGTGACAGACTGCTCTAGCATGGGCTTCCCTCAGTCATGACCTTTGGGATCAGTCCTCTGCTCCAGCTTGGGGGCTTCCATGTGATGAAGATGAAATTGTGCTCCACTGTTGATCTGAGCAAGGGCTCAGCCTGCTGTCTGACCCTAGGCTGAAGGGGAATGTCTGCTCCAGGGTGTTTCCCTTGCTTCTCGTTGATCTGGGTGTGTCTTAATGGTTGGCTCTCTGGTGTCACTCATTTACAGCACCATAGAGCTCCCCAAAACTGAAGAGACCTGCCCAAGAAGTTGTCCCTTCTTAAATGTTATGCACCAGACAAACTCAACATGTTACCTCTTGTATGTTAAGAACATGTCTTCAGGCTGCTGAAAGTATCATCTGATCAGCTGAAGGGCCTGTAAATTCTAGTTCAAAAGAAGTTCAGAAATATTAGGTGTTTTGAAGAAGATATTACTGTGAAACGGAACCATTTGAAAAAACCTCACCCTTTTATTTTTGTTTTCTTCTGAAGCAGAAAAAGCCACTCATCCTGAGAGTAGGAATCTTACCTGGTTGGTTGCACCTGGGTCTTCTATTCCCTTAATCTTATTAACTTTTATTTATTGTGTTGTTTATAAAAAGCTTTTAAATCTAAGCAAAGTGTAAATCAACTATGATATAACAAAATGTAATCTCCAGGTAACTTCAGTGCTTTTCTGTTCTCCTTATCTTGCCCCCACATTTCCACTCATGCTGTCAATATTATGAACTGGTATTGAAATGAACAGGATTAATCCTCAGATATTTTTCAGGAAACCACACTTTTAGAATATAATAGATATTATATTTCCTCACTGGGTGAGGAAAGACAGAGACTGTTGTGAAACAGTTCAGTTGTCAGTGTAATACATATCTTAATATTAAATACAAAATTTCTCTTTAAATGGTCATGTTAATTGATATATTTTTTGATATACTATTATGTTTTTACAGAAAATATCCTAATTTTCATATTTCATGCAGTAAAGGTTGGCAAGAATGCATCCCCCTACTCTCAATATGTTTTGGTTAGGTCTAAGATGAGAGCAACAGAAACTATTAATGCTTAACAGTTTAATTGTTGAATTGCTGGGGTTTCTGATGTTGAATATGGGATTAGTTCCACAGACAGCATACATAAGGAACACTCCTTGAAACTGCTGAATCATTTCAGGCTGAATAATAATTTAAGTGAATTAACCTTGAATTAGATGAAACAGATGTGTTCCTGGTTTTGGTAAAATTAACCTATAAAAAAAAAGGAAAAGTCAATTATGTGATCTATAAATTCCTCTCTAGAGGGATCTAGTGAAAGTGTTGGGTGGGGGGCTGGGCTATATGTTTAGCAGCTAATTTGCATCTTAGCTGGTATTTGCCATACTAAAGTGGAAGATTAATTAGAAATGTATGCACTGTATTAGATGTGTTGACTGAAGCTGTAAATTGGAGGAGATTGTGTTTTGTATATAAGTCTGGAGAGCAGTACCAGGTTCGGTCATAAATATGTAACTTTCTGAATTCTGTGACAGATAATAAGAAACATGTCAATGACTGAAATGTAGATTTCAAATTATTTTAACAAGAATAAGCTGCCTTTTTGGATGTATTTATTACAAATGTTTCATCATTTCTAGTCGAATAGGATGGAGGGTGCATAACTGGAGGGGATTCCTGGCTGAATAGCAAACTAACGTGTTCAAAATTCCAGTGGGAAAAGGAAGACTTATGTTTGTCTTTTGCAGTAGGAATTAATTTGTTCTTGTTGCTCTGTTACTACTGTTGTTTTGAAAGGCAGAAAGCTATTTATAAATATTCTGATATAAGGAATTTCTGAACCTGGTCTGCCTGTGACACTGCAATTTCAAACTGCATCAAAAGACTGAAGAGAGGTATGGTTGTGTTTTGGGAAGGCTACAAGAAGGATAGCAGTCTCATCAACAAATCCAGATACTGGCAGCTTTTTCATGAGACTACCTAGTTTAACTTTCATGGCTCTCTGGGAGATTGTGGAGTTCTGAGCATGTGACTAAGTACTGCAATGTCTTACAAAAAAAAAAAAAATTTATTACTCAGAATTAAGGTTATTGTGCTAAAGGTGAAAGAGATGCAGGCTGAGATTGATGCTTCCCACTTGGACTACTCTCCTCAAAATTAGGCCATTCTCCTGATACTGCATTTCTACTATCCTGGGCTACTCAGTGTCCCAGTGTCTGAAATAAGCATACTTGACTCTTAAGCTCCGTGAGGGCTGGGTGCATGAGGTCTTGTTGAGTTTGCTCCTACAAAGTGAAACAACAGGGCCCCTGTGTGTTGTTTTCATTAAGGTACTTTCAGAGAGCAGGGATAACCCAGGTTGTCATGGATTGCATGAGAATTATGAAATCTTTCTCCAAGTGTTTCTTTGGTGTTACAACAAACTACAGGTAGAGAATGAAAAGAATGCTTTTTTATCTTTGGAAACTAGGAAAAATGTTATTATATTACTTATAATGTTACTACAGTAGAAGCATTGCTGTAGAGGAAGGAAAATCTTTCTGGCATGGGAATTAGTCAACATTTAGAAGTCTGATTTATATTCCTTCCAGATTGGAAGCAACAACAACCAGGCCTGACAAGACTTTGGCACCCTCTCTTGGTGCTTATGAAGGTGTTATGGCTGCGTGTATCCTAATAGACTAATTTCCAGTATGAATGCCTGATTTTATACTTGAGGTTAATAAACATAAAATTAAACACTTTTTCATATTTACTACACACATGATCTGTGCCTTTCCTAGCAGTTCTAGCATACTATTTTTCCTGTAAATGTCTGTCTCTGAAAGCAAAGCCTTGTGTTGAAGAATATAAACAATTTATATTTTATTGAGCAATTACTTTATATTGACATTTTTTAGGAGGCCCCTGTATCAAACATATGCATGAGATAGGGAGGCAGTTGTGTAGACTAATGCAAAGTATGAAAATTATGCAGATAATATGGAAATGTCCTCATTTTACATATAGTACACTGCAGTGTTTATTCGGAGTGTGCTGGTTTGGATGATGCTGAGCTTCTATCTTTTTGTTAACTTTTATTATGTTGACTATTATGGTGACCTACACAGTACTATGAATAATGTCACTCAAGCATAAATGTGCTTTGAAGCAGTCTTACAGCATATAGTGGTATTATTTTTTTAAATTATTATTTTCAGTTAAAATATATGCCAAAATTACTCTAGTTCGAAAAGCTGTATAAATGTTTATGCCTAATCCTCTATTTTGATGGTAATTACATTCACCTTGAAAGTAACTAACTATGTGTTTTGATCCTAAATTTACTTCTTCATTTTTAAGGTCTCCCATTTTGGAGGACACCTCCACTTTAAGTACTCATTCTTTAAAAATGTAAAATTAATTTGTGCCAAGAAGAGTTGTGCCTGCAGTTCTCAGAGTAGGAATTTCTGTATAGGAACAACACTTTTTAGTATCTCTAGTTCGTGCTAGAGATGAGAGAGAAACCCTGAAATGCTCTTGAGGATAAAGAAAAAGCTAGAAACACACAGTCATGACAGCCCTTATCTTACTTGTAGTCTCCCTTGTAGGGATGAATATACACCATATTGAAGCAGGTAAAATAAAGATATAGGCACTGTATAGAACAGAGATTTAAAATAGCATGTCATCCTCATGCAATAATTTCAGTATTTTATACACAGTGACTAGATTTTAATTTTTACTGATGACAAGTTCACATTTTACCTGCTGCTTATTCTTCGTTTGAAAATACGCATAATTGTACTGCATAAGATATGAAAACATGTTCCTTTCATAGGAAAATAGATAAATAGCCTTTCTCTCATCTAACACATTGTAGACCAAATATTTTTATTTCAATTACCTAACAAAAAATAAACCTTTTAAAATTGCATGTTGCATCAGGTGAATATTATATTACAACATAGGAAAGGGTGACAGTAATATTTTCAAAGCTCAAGCGACTTTCTGTCAGAGTTGTCATAAAGAGAAAATTTACTGTCCGTAAATGAGTCATTATTCATGAGCTACACAAGCACCAACCCTGACTGAGCAGGAGTCTCCAGAAGAGGAAGCTCAGTAATGGCTCCTGGGTTGACCAAAAGGCTCAGCTGATTTCCTGCTTCCTTTCCCTTCACTGGGACACGTCTGCTGGGGGACAGGCAGGTGACTGCAGTAACTCGGGCAGGCATGTGGAGCATCTGATCTGTTCAGAAGGTGAAAAAAGTTCAACCTCAACTCTGAGCCATCTATTTTCAGTAGAAGGAGTTAATTTGAGAAAAAGGTGGATAGATATACTGATGACCTGGGCTAAATGAAAAAAATGTAATTAAAACTATGAAAAATGGTTCTAATGACCAGAGCCGCTTTGTGTAGCGTTTGAAATTTATGACACTGCATCATTACATTACAACTACTGTGGTGAATTTAATTTCTGTGTTAGCTACCAGGTTTTTCTGGAAAGCAAGGTTTCTATCATTCTGAGGATGATAAAAATTTAGTATGCTTAGGTACATTTCTCTTCTTAAGCAGCAAATCCTTTTTCCTCTTGAACCAAGATAGAAAATGATGCATTAAGGAAACACAAAAATCTGCTTTATAAAAATTCTGTGGTGGAAGAAAACCCTCACACCCTACTTGATTGATAGGTATGCAACTGAAGATCAGTGTCCCGAGAGGTCTAATGGTCATTAGTGGCCCTGAGCAGCTTCACCTTGGGACCCCCTACTCTACTCATGGGACTAGGGGCCCCATTTCAGCTCCCATCAGGGCACCTGCTTAGGCCTGACCTATTTCATAGATTCTATGCCTTCATACTTGTGCAACTGCAAAAATGAATAGTTTTGTCTTCACTTTATATATTTATTCACATAACTGGCACAACTCAGTAAAAAGAGAGGAGGTTTTAAAGCAGAGTTTGTTCAGGTTGAATGTAGCTGTCTGCAGCTCATAGGTTGTGGATAGATACAAAATTCATGTAAGCTGAATTTTAATTATTTAATTTTTAATACTTACCTATAAGTGTTGAGCCACGACAAAGATGTGGTCCTTGAGATGTATGTTGGATGTTTGCAAATGATGTAAGATGTGATTTATTTTAATGACTTTACTGAATCCCAAGCTAGTGTTGCTCCTGTCAGGAAATGTGTTCTGCCTGGTGTATTCAATAAGAAATGCAGCTGCTCTACCTATCCCAAGGTCAACCATGCTTTCATAAACCAAAATGATTTTTTACAAGATGGAAATTATTTTGGCTGATTGTTGTATATTAAAATTGTAAATTAATGTAAGTGCATTTGGATTACAACAGCTATTTTTGAAGGCTGCTTTTTTTTCCATCTCCTTTGATTTAATTGAGGAAGTCTGGCAGCAAAAGGCATCTCTTAGTGATGTATATATCTAATGGATGTCATAACTGGTGATCTTATACCCAAGAAGATAATCACACTTGTTCACCATAAATACTCATTAAACAAACTTAAATCAGTTCCATTGTCTGAAACTTGACTGTCTCTGATGGACTGTGATTAATATAGGTCATTGCTTATATTAGGCTTTCAGCTTTGGGAAGAGTACTACATTCCAAAATGTTTCCCATTATTAGTCAAAAAGAAGGTAGTCATGTAGACAAATGGTAGATTTTTTTGATCAGATAATGGGAAAAATCTAGATGTACCAGGTACTGTTAGACTTAGAATAGTTTAGAATTACTGCTGGGTATGGAAGTATTTTCATACCAACTGAGTATGAAGAAAAAAATTGTCCCATGGAAAAGATCCTGAAATTACCTGACATACCTCTGTCTCTTTTGGGGATGCTTTCCTTTCAAAAGCAAAGAAAGTATCCTTGCCCATGCAGTTGCCCAAGTGCTGTTTCCAGTGCTGAACTCAATATGAACCAGTCTGCTCTTCATTGTAGATCAAGTAATAGTGAGTCAGCCTGTGAGCCCTTAGTTGGGTGATTAATATGAGAAATCCAGGCTGTAACATAAAATTTTATGATATGGAACAATACAGCATACAAGTTTCCTGCTATGTTGTCTAAATAAAAGAATAAATAACATAAAAGCTGCTTGTAATTTCACACATACTACTAATGCTGTATAATTACTCTATAATGGCATTTTTCTTTGCACAGTTTTAATTTGTTATGCTTTAATTGTTAGGAGTGTTCAGTGAGCTGATTCTGGAACCTGTAAGTTTTATGCAGAAAAAAGACACTTAAAAAAGCAGGGGAAAAAAAGCAGTGCTTTTGAGAAGAGATTTGCATATGCCATTAAAGTTGTAATTGAAAAGCAAAAGAGAAAACAATAGAATAACAGTATACATTTATTATACATTACAGAAGGAAGAGGAATGTGGTTTGTTGTTTGTTGGGGTTTTTTTTAACATTATTTTAAATAAAATTGAGGAAAGCTGTAAAGCGAATGCTGCTGTTGAACATGGTATCTCCATGTCAATATAGTGAGGTATTAGTACACAGATGCATTATTTTCTGTGGTTATCTGGAGTCTCAGTCAGTGGAGTTTTGGGTAAATAAGGCAATTTTTGTTAGTGGTTTCTAGTGTTATTAGTATTAATTCTGAACAGAAGCCTTGGCTCTTTTTCTTAACTCCCATTGCCTGATAATTAATCATAATTTGGCTCTGAATCACTTTGGCATAATGGTCCAGAATGATCTTTTTTTTTTTTTTTGTAGCTCCACTGAAGTCAGTGGAATAAGCATAGAGCAAGCTTGGTGAAGAATACTACAATTTATTTGAAAATACAGTAAGTCTTAATATATTGTTAAGCAACCTGAAAGCCAGAAACAGGTTGTGGTGCATTTCACTGCAACAAGGTAAATGCAGAATTGGTGGAAGCTTCATGTGCCAGTACCGAGTGAGTCTGAGCAGAGTGATCTTCGGGAAGGAACGCAGCTCTCCCTGAGCTCAGCACACTAATACTAGAGGAGCTGGCTTTTTGATTATCGTTTAAAATTTGTATTAAGAACTCTTAAAGGATGGTTTTACACAGAACAAAGTGTGTTACGTATCATTGTGTGCTGAGGTGCAAATTTATTATGTACAGATATCTGAAATGTGATAATTATTTATACGTACCACCTTCTTTTCAAAACTGGGTAGTCACCCATGTCTCTGAGAGGTAAGCAAATACTGTGTTGTCTCAGCCTGTGACAAAGTCCTTCACCATCTTATTGAACTTTGAGTGTGACTATGGTCCATTTGTTCTGTAAATAGGATTCCCAGATTTGAAGACATGTCTACCTTTCTGAAGGTTTATTTGAAGTCACATAACTATAGATTAGTAGTCTAGAGTTAGTAGTCTGTTTAGAGGGTTGTCTGTGACTGAATGTTGTAAATGTTTGTTCAGGCTTGTTTGACTTATTCTAGAACAATATCCGGCTAGTTTGAATGTTACATGATCAGTCAAGCATCACAAATGAACTACACAGCATCGTGAACTATTGTGCCTCCTCTGAGCTGGAGTAACTGTTGGTGAATGCATCCTTAACAGCACTTAAGGCTGCAGATAGGCTCTAAAGCACATTAGATTAAACCTTTCATTAGCATGATTGAGTTGTAATGGCTTAACAAGTTTCCTCCCTTCAGCTAACCTTTGCTATCCATTAGTTGGGTGCATGCTTTGCCTGTCAAATTGAGAGATAATGCAATCTAGTTTCAGATTTAAGCTAAGTCATGTTGTCTCACATTTAGCACTTACATTGAAGATTAAGCTAAATTGAAGTGGGCTAAAAGCATGCAGGCAGATGGCTACTTGAGCTTGGCAGCATAACCCATTAAGACCATGATAACTTGTTTGTGTCTGAGCCAGACTGCACTCTCTATTAGTTCTGCTGCTGTTGAGGGAGGAAAAAAAAAAAAAAAGAGCAGAATGAGGAATTGGAACAGCAGGTAAGACAGTGATGTGGCAGCACTTTGCAACTGAATACCTGGGCTTTCCAGAAACGGCTTCTTTTTCTGTACAGAGCTTCAAGACAACCTGTTTTTTCCTTAAAGTTATGTTCTTTGCAATTAAGATATTTATTTAAGGGAGAAGGAAGGGGTATACAGGGCAGTTACAATAATAATGCTGCATTTTTAAGGTACCCTGTCAATGGAGCATATAAAAATGTTATGTGGAGAACAGGCAGTTTAAAAGCCTTGAAAGGATGGAACCAGAGAGTCTAGTAATGAAAGAACTGGAGGAGAGTGATCATCTTTACTCAGCTGGATCTCAGGACTGCCAATTTCTGTAGCAGCAATAAGCTTGAAATATATGCATATACTTCCCTGAGCCTCAGGATGCATTTTTATAATAATCTTAGTGCCTAGACAAGAGTATTCTGCCAATGTTTGCTAGGTTTGAAAGGGAAACTCAAGGTGTCTCTCTCCTAATAAAGGAGCAATAAGAGTATCCTTAACCAACTGACCTGCATGAAAATGTTATTAGAGAATTTGCCCTTTTGCCTACTTTTCTCTTTATTTTACTCCTTGCTGCAAAAGAATGAAACCAAAGATATCACAAACTCTAAACATTTAATTTCTGAAAATGTAATATGTTGGCTGAGGGTGCTTCTTACTCTTCTGGCTCCTTGGCCATGCTGTGTCTCCCATGGAATGCTGATTTCCTCTCAAACTACACTTGCAGGCAGGTATGGGCAGAGTGTGAGTGAAAATAGGATCATGGGTACCTCTGTCTTTAATGTCATCAGGTTTTTTTTTTTATGCTATGAATTATTTCTAGTACAAGTGAGAACAAGGTTGTTTTCTATAAAAGCTGCTGTGTTACTGTGCATGAGAAGTGAGTGCCAGGTTTGCTTCAACATGAATAGGATGCTATTTAAAGGGGAGTCTAGAGAGAATGTGCATTAGTAAATTTATAAATTCAAGTCTTCTGTGCATTCCTGAGAAACTCAAGGGAGGGATGGATATAAATTTCTCTGCACAAAATAGACTTCCCCACAAATAATGGCACTGATACAGTAGTATCTATGTGTTGTGTTCCTTTTTCTGCTTCCTCTCCTTTTGTTTCGTAACAGCCTAGATTTTGGGAATGTGATGTAGAACTTGCCAGTACTTACAAGACTATGTGAAGGTCAATGATATATACAAGGGTTTTAATGAACCTTCAAGGAAATTTCATAGTAATGCTTCTTCTGGAAGTAATGAGTTGCTTCATTTAAAGGTAATGCAAAGGATGGTTGAAAAAGTGCTTTTTATTGCCATGTGTTTGCCTCTGTCTCATATTTTAGTGTTTAAAGTCCTCATTGGATAGAGTTCAGGTCTGCTTGTGCATTTATTTCTGTTGTATAACTTCCAAAAAACATTGTTTGTGTTGCAGTAGAACCTTCACAGATACTGCTGGCATTTTAAAGATTATTTTTTTTCTTTGATGCTTCCATGTCTAAAGAAGTCAATTTTATACTGCAGAATCCTTTTAATCTGTTGTATTTCTTAAGTAATCGATGTCAACCACAACCATACAATACAGTCAACATACAGATAAATTAGGTTGAGTACCTTTTGTTGAACTACATTATTGGAGATTATGTAATTGAGAAATTAAAAAAAAAAATCCCACTCAAATTCAGATGTGATCTTGGTTATCAGTTTGAATTCTGAATAGATTATTTGAAATAGGAATTATTTTAATGGAATAGGTATCCAAGGAAGGAGGATACTTCTGAACAATTTATGGTTGGTTTGAAGCCATGAATAATTCAGTACCTACATATCTTTAAATGACATGCTATGAACTAGATTGCTGCAAATTGTGGAAGTATGTGAATGATGTAATATCATGTAAATTTGATATTCATCTACAGAGGTTGGTTGTTTGTCAAGCTGTTTGTGGGCTTGCAGCTGACCTTTAAAAACTTGAGGATGAATCAAACTAATAGCCTGAACAATGAAAGTCTTTCAACAAGTGAGTGTAATAAATCTCCCCACTTTGAGAGCGAGGCACCTATAATATATAAAACTGAAGACAAGCTTTAATAGACACACAGAACAGAGGGAATTAATTCAGAATATAGAAAGATTAATTATAGCTATGGTCACATTAAGAGTTGAAGATGTATGAATGCAATGGAGGATTCAAGTTTCCATACACTAATTTTAACTGTAGTTTTGAAACAAATCATCCTAAAAAAAAATCACCTTTGTGAAGCAGGGAACTTGGAAATTCAATCCCTTTACTTTTCAAAACTGTGTCTTAGTCATGATAATGATACTGTAATGTAGGGAAACACTAATTTTTGTAGCTCTAGTTGAATCATGATGGGGGGGCGGGGGGAACTGATTAAAAAATAGAAATGCCAATTATGAAATTCTGATAGCTGTTTAAGACATTGTGAATGAGATGAGATGCAGGTTGTGAGACCTTTAGGATAATGATGGTTCTGTTGTTGTTGTTGTTGTTGTTGTTTTTTCTTTTAGGACATAGACAACAGAGATTGGCTCACAACTGGGACTCTTCAATGCGAAGATTAGGGAACACTACTCTTGAAGCTAGTGTCTGGATGTCTCTTGGTGCTGAGGCATTTTTGTGCTTATAATAACAGCTTAAGGTGTTTTGTAACTTCAGTGAACACACTTAACTCTTGGCATTTCCATTTGGCAGAGTGGAGTGGTATAACTTTAAGTACCTTTGCAGCGTTTATGACAATATGGCAAAAAGAATGCTATTCATTCTGGGAGTAATAAACATAAAAATAAAAACCAACAAAACCAACCCAAAATCCCAAACCCAAATATCAAGTATGGACTCTAGGAATAAGGATTGGTAACTTAAGGATGTTAGCCTTCCACACTTAGTTCAAATCATAGCATTTATTTCCTTGTAACTGCTGACTGAAGAATGTGTCTTGTATCCTGCTTACAAATGGTAGTCTTCCCTGAACAAGTTGCTTGCTTTTCTGCTGAAGTTCAGGATTGATTGTGTTGGCAAGAAAAAGCCAAAAGCAGCTGTGTACTTAATCTTGTGTTCATGGAGAAATGAATGTGTTTCAAGTATCAATGTGGAAAGTTATATTTAGGCTTAACATCACATTGCAAGCTGATGCTGTATCACACTTGATCCAGCTGTGTATGAACCACAGGTTGTGTTTAGCATTGTGCTTAGTTAAATTGATTGTGCTAAATCAAACCTCAATTTTCAGTGAGGTACATCCAGACAAACACCAGATATAATCATTGGGACTACAAAACAAAGTTCTTATGAAATGTGTAGCTGGACAAAAATAATTTATCTTTGTACTTCAGAAACTCGGTCGGTGTGAGCTGAGCAGCATTTTGTGCTAACATCAGTGAGGGAAGTATTACAAAGTAGTTTTATCCTGTTCAAAATTAGAGTTCGGTAGTGTTTATGAACTTAGTGATTTTCAGGCTTCCTGGGACTCCAAATATAGAATGAAACCAACTGAGTATCTAGCAGAACATATTTGTAGAGTGTAGATGAAGCTCTGTAGCATGTGTGACTGTACCTGCCTCCCCCTTATGTAATAGCACTAGTATTTCCATGGCGGCTTATTGCTTAAATGACTGTCAGATTACAAGAAGTACTAAATTTAATGCCAAAGTATAATATTGTAAAGGGGATTTTCTGGTCACCATGGAGATTTTATCACACAAAACAGTTTAGTAACTGCAGTTGCTTTAATTTTAGTCTGTCTGTCATGTCATATGTGACTAGGTAAATCTTTCAGTAAAATTAATTCTTTTCAGTAAAGGATTTGTTCACTTAAGGTGGAAATTCACAGAAAAAGGTCATGCTGTGCTTAGACCTTGTGTAGTTCAGCAAGCTGAGGAAGGCAGTGTTATGTAGTAAATGATTACTCAGCATGCATCCACTCGAAATGGTAAAGCTGCATAAGGTACTGAATGTACCAAATATGAATGTAAGACAACTTCTTTCAAGAGAACAGCAAACTAAGTATCCATAACAGTGAAATATTCCTATAACAGATTTTTTTTTTGCCTCCTAAATGTATAGGTTGTCTTCTGAAATCTGTTCTTTTCACTGTAGGAAGGCCCCTGGAAACTGCTGTTCTTTTGTTCTTTTTGCTGCAGCAATACCTCTGCTGAATGATGGTGTTTTGTTGTAGAACTGTGTACAGTTGTGCTTGGATCTTAATATAGCTTTGCTTTCCATCTTGCAGAGCTGATCTGTCAGAACTACTGAAGGGGTTGGAGTGAGTGCAGCTATCTACTGCAGGCTGTTGTGGCTTGCACAAGGGATGCAAGATTTAGAACAAAGTTTCATGTGAGCAATGCCTTAAATTGGTGTAGGCTACAGTATTTGACTAACAGTGACCATTCCAGAAGGTTTTTCTAGGATTCTTCAAAAGACAGTATTTTGGGAAGTGAGACCTGTATGAATTATGCTGACACAAGAGTAATCTTTACTACACTGGCATTTAGCTTTACAGAAAGTAAGAAGTCCTTCAGCTTTTCTGCTGGAGTGTAGGAATACGATTATAAATGCTTTGTGTATGGACACAACGTGTCTTGTGCTTAAGAAACCAGTAATTCTTAGTATTTAAGTGTTTCCAGTGGAAACAATGTGCTCTTTAAAATGACAGATTGCTTAGTGTTCCAGTGAGCTGAACTTTCACTTATTTCTTTCCATTTTTAAACCAACACTGTCCATCTTTTTTTTTGTGCTCATCTGTTGATATGCCTTAATTTTGAAAACTTCAGTAGAAAACGTTGTGTTTTATAACTTACGTGCCACAACTTCATATAATGACAAGATGGAAGCATGATTGTACTTAACAATTCAAAACAAGGTTGCTATGGGTTTTTTTTGTCTTGTTAAATTAGGATTTAACAAGCATATTGAAAGCTATGTGTGACTATTTTGGCGTAGAGGATAACTGTTCCAGAAAATATTATACTGCTGTCTTTATATCATAGTTTTTGGCTTGTTGTCTGAAATAATGAGAGAAAAGACATAAGTGCCTGCTAATGCTATCAAACTTCCTTAAAGCCCTAACTGAATAGTGTTGTAAGTTTTTTGTGTTTTTTTGTGGTTTGTTTTTGTTTTTTTTTGAGTGCTTGTAACAGCAAGGAAATAGTGCTTCCGAAGTATGCAAATAACATTTGCTCTTGACTTACAAATGAATGACAATGTGCTTGTTTGGGAGAGCATCCTAAAATAGCTTTTCAAGGTAATACTGATACTAATCAATCACTATGTTGATGTCTTTTGCATGTAAGCAAAAAGATGTTGGAGCGCTGCTGAGCTTCTGAATATGGGAGAACTAGAATGAAGACTAGTACTTAAATACCTAGCCAGACCTGATCACATCTTAGGGACCTGCAGTCTAGGCCTTTCTGCTTAAGGCACTGTTAGCATTTCTGCAGATAGATGATCTAAATGGCTTCTGGTATATCCTGTAGCAATGCAGCATCTGAACTCTTAATATCAATTATTCTGGAAATCAATCCACTGAGGTCCAGAAGGATACTGTTGGCTGGCTTGTATTAAACATGTTTTCAGGGCATTCTGTTATGTTACTCTAATGTTACTATTAACTTCCAAAGTAAATAATGTTTTTATCTTTCTCTATGTATCCATCAGACTATTGTGTTGGGTCTAGTTTATAGAATTTGTCTTTACTATGTCCATTCATCTTCTACTTGTCATGCAATGTCTAGTACAAGGGTAATTGATAAAGTGTGAGTCCAACTGAGTAAGATACATAAAGTGACCATGCTTTGAAAAATGTGTATGGTGTTACTTGTTAATAAATATGTTCAAAGAATTGTTTGTCACTCCGTATGACAGATGATGTTTCTGTGTTGATGCTGTGAGGAAAGTGACTACAGCTATGAGATGTGAATGGGTGTGCTAAATTGTAAATTGTACTGGGATAATAAGACAAGTTTTTGTTCTTTATTGACTCTCAGGTTCAGAGGGTGGGGAAAAAACACTTGTAGATTGTTTTACCAGATGCCAAAGAGAGGAAAGACTGTCTCCACAGGTAACAGAAATTGTGTGGTACCCAGAATAAGCATACCTTCCTCTAAGGAAGTATGCTATACCTCCTTTATTTTTTTTTCTTCCCTCCTAGAGTGCCTGAAAAGACATGAAACACTGTGGAACACAATTTCAATCGTCTTCTCTAAGAATGTGTTGCTCACAAGCAAGCTGGAGTTAAGAAAAAAAAAGTCAACCTGACAATATTGGGCTTTTGCTTGTATGGCTGCCACCTGCCCCATGTAAGAGGACCCAGGGCAGAGTATCCCAGGGATCAGTTCAGTTCTGTGGCTGGTATAGGTACAGTGTTCTGTGCTGGGCCACTTCCACTAAGGTTTTTGACTTCACTGAATTCCTCTATTTCCTGATGTAGGAAAGAAAGCACTTTGATTTTATGGAAGAACATATTTCATATTTTTCATTGCTCAATGGGCAATATTTTTTATTTAATATGGATGTAATACAGGATGTACACTAAATTGTATCAGACCTTCATAGAACAGACTGTACTTTGAAAGTTGTGTGAAGTCATATAAACTTGTGTAAGCTTGTTTACATAATATCACAGTTCTTCTAAATATTAAACTGATATGCATTAAAATGTTTTGCAATAGCTAAAGTTTCTGAAAGGTTTGAAATAATTACCTAGTTTGAAATCTAAAGTGTGTATTTAATCTTCAGTTTCTAAAGTATATAGTTAATCTTTGAACATCTGCCTACTCCTCTCTTTTATTACCAATCCATGTTTTTCTAGCCACTTACTTGTTAAAATGCATACATACTGACTGGAAATGTAAATCTATATTTAATATTGCATTTAATTCCTGCAAGTTTTGTTTTGAAATTGTTCTGCTTAATAAGGTAGTGTTCTATTTGTATGGGACACAACTGATAAGCTTTTTGCTGGTGGATATTTCTTTATAAGATCCTGCATGGTATGAATGAAACATCAGTCTTGTATACTAAATCTCAGCTTCTTGCTTGGCATTCAGACATCTTCAAGCTATTTGGTAGCTGGAGGCTAAAATAGGCTTTTGATAACACTATTTTCTTGTATTGGCCGTGAGTTTCCACCTTTTTTTCAGTGCTCAAGATAACTTTGTCTTTATCACTGGAATTACTGAAAACCAAGTTCCTGACAGAATGGTCTGGGAGTATTAAAATACAGAATGTTAATAAAAATCACAAAACCAAGAGAAGCAAAGCTCTTATTTACAATGAAGCCAAACCTAGACCCTCTCCTGGACTTCTTGGCAGGAAGGTATTATCGGAAAACATTAATTTGTCTTTGAACAACAGACAAAAGTGTAAGTTAATATGCTTGTCCTGTTGTTTGGTTGATTGTTTTTTTTTCCTAACAGATTATTGGAATATGCAGAATGGCTGTTGGGTGTAAGAGTATGTTAAGAAATACATAAAGATATAAACACCCAAAGTATGCAAGATGAAAATCGTGTCAGGAAGAAAACATAGTATTTTTTCTTAAATGCTGTAACTAAAATTTGTAAAATTGCATGGAAGCCTTTTTTTTTTTTTTTTTTCACTTTTTTATTTTTGGTAGCTGCTTTGAAGCCTTTCCATATGTTTTGCCTTATGCATACCAGTTTCTTTGCTGCTACTGTTACAGTTCTGAATATGTTTGGATGTTAAATAGCACAGGGTTTTAGAAAAGTTATTTTTTATTAAATCCATGGATCTTGACCATGCTGTCTATGAACAAGCATATGTGTGAGTAAAACCAAGAAGAAATCCACATTGATAGCCATTATTTTACAACTGTACCTACGATTTCTATTTAACTCTAGATTCTACAGAAAACATAGTTAATTAAAAACGCACTGAGCTTTTTAAGCCTGAAAGTATCTTATGCTGTGCTCAATGATCTTCTATCTACAAAGCAGCAATAAACTGTTTTGCCAAGGCTGTAGACTGATAAAAGGAACTCTTTGACATGTACTGCTGTCTCTATTGCAGGCCTGTTTGCCTGTCTCTATCTGCAGCTGTTAGCAGAGTAGAGATCAAAGTTGTTCTGAACTGAATGCTTGTCTAAGAGCTTTAGGTAGCCCCAAAGATGATATTACAGTGCTTTGATGAAAGCTATTCCAATGTTTAATTGATCAGCTAGGGGGTTTTATTAGCTAACCTAAATTAACCTACATTTCCCTTGTTTCAGTTTAAACATATATTTTTCTTCCTTTGTATACCAGCCTGGAAGAAGTTGTTTATGTGCACTTCTAGAGATGTAGTAAAGACTTTTCAGGCTGTGATGTATATTCTTTTTCCTTATAGATTATATCCCTAAAATCCGAAAGGGATTTCAGCTACCTGGCTGTATTGAGTTATTGCTATGGAGTAAAGTTTCCTTAGACTTGCATTTTAGTGAATGTATGGAGTTGTTTGTTCTTTTTCCCCCACTCCCCGGAACCTCAGCTTAAGATTCTTTTGCATTTTACTCTTGTTCTGTTCTTCCATATACTTTCAGCCCTTCATGTCAATACTGAAAATAATGAATGTAGGATAGACCCTCTTCAGGTCTGTCTGTGATGAGTTATGTTTTAATGTGCTATGGTTAGATACTCAGTGTATTTTTCCAGTCTGTTATGCATGTTCATTATAGTACCCTTATGGAGGACTTGCTGACAAGACCGAATTTTGAGAAGGTCTCAAATATGACCACATAAAGGGTTTGCTAAGATAGAGACAAGACTTCAGTTTTTTTTTTTCTCCTCATTTTAAAAGTATGATGCTTGTTTTTTTAGAAGCAATCTAGATTAATGTAGTATGATTGTTCTTGGTAAGACCACAGGGTGGAAGTTATTTCTGTATTGTTACAACATCCCTCTGTGTTCACCAGTTTTTATTATGATACCTTGGAGTATTCCCATAAACAGCCTTGGAAGAGTTAACAATGGATTTCATCTGACCCAAGCAACATAGGAAACATTTAAAAACTCTCTGAAACATCCTTCTACTCTTTTAGACAGTGATTTTATCCCACTGTCCCTAATATTATCTATCTCATTGCAAGTCACCTGTTCAATGAAGGCAGGGAGAAGAATTTACCTTTGGCCTTCTGAGGCATGCTTGTTCTGCAGCTACTCAGCTAAAATGCACAGCAGATTGAGGTATAAGTTACCTAAAATGACTTTGGGTTCTAAATAGAAGGCCAGGATTCAGGCAGTAGACTGAGTTAGTAGTAGTAGTAGTAAAGTTTTGTACCAAACTTTGCTTGAAATTGCAGAGGCATGTTAAAAGACAAAAATGGTATTTGAGATTTTGCTTCTTCCTTTTCTCACAAGCAAGTTAATGGGGCAGTGCCTGGTAGAGCTGGAAACACTGAGTGCCACTCAGCAGGAAGAATATTGCCTGCCACTGGTGTAAGTTGCTTAAGTGAAACCCTGGTTGCTACCAGGGCTTCCTTTCCTGAAAGAGGGGAATGGTCTGTTGCAGAAAGGTAAGAGTTGAGCATTCATTCTGAGCTGCTCTCAAGCCACGTCAGGAAGATATTTGTATTGTGCACTATTAATGTCTAACATCACAGATGATGTGGAGCAGAAGGAGAATAATGGAATACAGAAAGCAGCCTCTGATATCAGAGTTGGATGCAGACATTTACTTTTTTGATAAAAATAAGCTTTTAAGATGAAAAATGGTTCATTTCTCTAAGTCCCAGAAGAACAGACAAATGAGTCCTCGGTCAATATGCAACTAATAAATTCCCAGTGCATTTGCAGCTGAATTGCTTTTTTATTCCATTGATAATGAAGGTTAAGCTGAATTCTGAGTAATTCTCCCCTTCCTTGATGTATTACCAAGATAATTTTGATAGTTGCAAGAATGCTCAAGTGGAACCTTAAGTATTCACAGAATCATATAATCATTCAGAGTGGAAAAGACCCTTGGGATCAAGTCCAACCATTAACCCCACTCTACAAAGTTCACCCCTAAACCATGTCCCTCAAAAACACATCCAAACAACCCTTAAACATATCCAGGGATATTGACTCAATCACCTCCCTGGGCAGCCTGTTCCAGTGTCTGACCACTCTGTGAAAAAAATTTCCCTAATGCCCATTTTAAACATACCCTGTTGTAGCTTGAAAGCTGCTACTTAGAAATTATTCTGTTTGAGAGGGGAATAAGAATGTGGGTTTTAAATGATTAACTTGTTAGTCAAAGCACAAACACATAATGCAACCAGGAAACTGCATGTCATCATGATCTTTATTACAGAAAATGGCCTTAATTTAGGACCATAATACTTGTTCACTATTTGTCCTGTGGTTGTTGAGATAAAAAGTCTATCACTTGAGAGAATTTAGAATTCAACAGAGACCAAATCTGAATTAGTAATATACTTTTTGTAGTTGTGTAGTTGTGGTTGTGATTGTTTGCAAGTGTTTCTCAACTTTCCCAGGTCTAACATTTTAAACTGGAATGCAACTGACACGAGAAGACTTGCATATACCATAATCAAGAAACAGGAATATAATCAGTAATTTCTTATTAGAGGCATATCTTTTGCATTTCAATTTTACTGTCAGTATGAAAATGAACATAGCAATATATATTTATAAAGGATTGTGCAGTCATATTCTAAGATTTTTATTTTTTTTTTTTTGTAGTTCTTTTCTCACAGGCTCTTTCAGAGAGTTAGTCTCCTGCTCCTAAAACCCAGTTGTTGTGTTTTGGTTTTTAAGTGTCAACACAGAACCACAGTTCCTCCTTGTGGTTATGAATGTGTCAAAAATTGCTTTTCTATTTGAAGCTGTTGTTCCCTGATAGAAAGTCTTCAGAGAGCCAACTGTTAGTGTGTCCATAAACTGTCATTTTAGAGCTCTGCTGTTTTGCCATTGCATTTGTGCTTTTGAGTGTCTCAGTCTGAACTGCCCCATGAGATATGCTTTGCTGTTGTTTAGGGTCTGGCTTTCTACCTCAATCATAAAATCATTAAGGTTGGAAGATCATAAAGTGCAGCTGTCAACCCAACATTAACATGACCACTAAGGCATGTCTTGAAGTGCCATCTTTGCATGTTTTTTGAACCCGTCCATGGATGGTAACTTCACCACCTCCTTTTAGGTTCCTAGAAGAAACTGGACTTCTCCAGTTCTGAAGTTTTACCTTCCTAAAAGAAATTCAGTTCTTGACACCTGCACTTGTATTTTTAAATATAAAATAATGAAGTGTCTAAATGTGGCTTTGTGCTTTTTATGTCCATTCCTCCTGCCCCCCATAATTTGTAGACTGCTTTGCATTTTAAATTTGATAGGCTTTAAAGCAAATATTCTTCACTTGCTGATGACATGACAGTCCTATAAACCTCTTCAGTGCAGAACAATGATAGTAGTGTCTGCTTTGTTTCAAAATGATAGCTTAAAACCTGTAATTTTAAACCACCTGGATTTAGTGTAAGTACCAGTTTCACAGTCTGATCTGCTGCTAGATTTTACTTTCATGTACATGTGTTGCTGCACTTCTTTTTCCGTGGAAGTGGCACAGGTTTCTGGAGTGACTTCATGCTTAATTGGCTTCACTACAACTAAATATCAAACACAATATTATAGCTTCTTGCTTTGCCTTTTCTTCTAATGTCTGCTTTTGCTGAGGTGCCAGGCACTCCTGAGCCAGCTGACTCTAGAGAGAAGCATATTCTGAAATGTGACTTGAATACAGCATCTGAGGGCTTTTAACTGAAAAAAATAAATAAATTTATGTATTGAGCAATTAACTCATCTGTTGGTACCTATTTAGACCTTAAACAGCACCTATAGCTTTTGAATGGATTTGTTTATATATGTGTAGGTTAGATTTACAGGTTTCCCTTCTGGAAACTTTTCATACAAGTTGTTAAATCCAGCCCATAAATGTGGTAATCTGAGGAAATGAGGACTGCCACATAAATACATAAATCTGCTTATTTTTGTTAAAATTTTGGTATAAATGTTACCCTTCATGTCAGGGGAAGAAGGTGATGCTTGTGCACCCTGAGATGATTGTCTGAGGTTTGTAATGGTCCCAGTTCAGGCACCTGTGATCGAAAGATGGAGAATACTTGTGGCAGAGGCTGAGACACCAAGTTGGAGAAAGAGCTGCTGCAAGGAAAAGGGTCTTTGAAAGATGAAGTCAACTTTGAGTTTTATGGCTTTGCTTACTAACATGTTTGGTGGGTTTTTTTTTGTTTTCTTTTGTTGTTGTTTTGTTTTTTATGGTTTTTTTTGTTGTTGTTAGAGCTGTGTCTATGTTTTTCATTAGATGATCAATAGTGTAGTACTTAAAAAAATCAACTTGCAGTAGGTTACTACTTTATTTGTGATGAAGCCTTATTCTTGTCTCAATAAAATAAGTTTGTTACTTCTAGGAAAGGATGAAGGCAAAATGATGTCTGTCCAACTTAATCAGGCACGATCATAGATCAAGCAGATTACTGTTGATCTACTTCTGCAGTCCTGCCATGCTGTTCAGAGAAAGATGGATTTGCCTCTGAAAAGAACACTCCCCAAAACCAACAACTCAAAAAACACCCCTGCCTGCACACACACACCCACCCCCCCCCCCCTGTAAAAAACTGCCTCATTTCAAATATACTGTAGTTTTCCTACTGCTCACACACAGAAAAACCCCTCAAACTCTAGGGAAGCAGCAGTATCTTTTGTGCAGTAAAATCAATCTTTTTTTTAATTTATTATTATAACGATAGTATTTTGTTGGAAAATTATTTGTTTTAAATTTTGTATTTATGAAATCCAATCCAGAGCAGGTTTTCTACTGAAAAAGGCATGCTGCTCTGATGTTGAATTATATTTCAAGTTTTATTAAGTCTTCTGTCCACTTGCTTGCATGCACATGCAGGTATATTTATGATAACCTATAACTAAATGAAGTGTTAATCATCTTTACAAAAGCTAACCAAGTTATATTTTAATAATCAACTGCAGATTTGCTCATGTCTCTACTGAAAGTAGAGATTTTGTTATTTTTATGCCTGTGCTTAGAGAAAATGCCTGATCCAGATTATTACTGTAGAGGTTGTTGGGGAAAGCAGGTTCTTTATTTTTCTGCTCTAAAAGTGTCAGGACCAACACCAAGTTCCACCATATGAAGAAGAGTAGGACTGTTAACTGTGGTTGCCATCTGTGGGACCCCTCCTCAGCCCTGGGGAGTGCTCCTGGGCTGCTCAGCAGCTGCTGTCCAGAGGAGCCTGGCAGAGCATTCCTGATGGCAAGGGTGCCACTGCCCAACTTGCTTCCACAGTTTCAAGCAATCATGTAGTTACATATTGCTTCCTCAGCCTCCTGCTCTGACTTCATTGGCAAAGCCAGCAGGATACACTGACATATGGTCTTAGCATTTAGTAAAATAAGCAATGTCTGGTGACAGCAAGTGAGCCAGAACCTGGAGAGGCTGATACTTTGGTGGTTTTCCAGGTCCTTGCAGTATTTGTTGGTGGTGTTACACTAGTCTTTCTTGCATTTTTCTCCCATCCTCACTACTTGTATTTTTCAGATTCCTAATTGTTGTATGCAGTCAGTTCTTTGTCCTGTCAGATACTATGAGAAATCTACCACACTGCCAGTTCCTGTTACGACATCTTTCTGCATTTTGACCAGTATAGTGGAACAAAGGGGCAGATGATTTTCTGTGTTTCTCAAACCTGTTCTGATCTCTGTTAATACTGGCTTATCTTACATATAGGTTCTACGTTCTTTTATCACAAAGTTTCTTATTTAGTAGCCATTTACCTTGGTTATTTTGGAGCTGAAATTAAGGCTCCCAACTATATTGATAAATGTTCTTAAATAGAACATAAAATATATTTGGATGAAACAAAAGGTCCATTAGGTAAAACTGGCGCAAGATCGTGCCATCGTAGCCTTTCAGCCTTCAGCAGTCTGCTGTGATTCAGACTCTGGCTGAGCCAGGGACTGCATGGGATAATGCAGGCAGCTGCAGGTTCAAATTTAACTCCATTTCTCTTGTAATGTTTTTCTAGATATGAAGGAATTTCAGATACTGAGTCAACAAAGTGATCTTTAGGAAGTGTAGCTTTATGTTGCAAGTGAAATTGTGGGAAGGTATTTAGTTAGGCTAATCTAATGGGCTGTGATCATTGTTCAAAGGTTGCTTTTGTCCCAGTTTCTATTGAAATTGGAAAAATAAAAAGTTTTGGGTTTATGTTTCAGGGGCTTTTTTTGAGGGGTGTGTGTTTTATTGGGTTTAAATGTCTAGTCTTTTTTTGAAGGAAGGTATTTTCTGATTAAACTGCAGGTGGAAGATTTTGTTCATGGTTCAAATGGCAGAGGCATATGTTCAAAAGTGCTGCATGGCATATACTGACTGCTTGATGCCATTTTCATGAGGTGCTTTTCTGTATTGAGAACAAAGATATTTTAAATTAAATATTGAAACTAACCAGAATATTAATTAATGATTAAGCCAACTCTTCCCCAAAGTCAGGAGGATAAGAACTATCTCTTCAAACATGGAGAAAACGAATACTTTCTTGAAGAGCATTGCAATTTCAAAGGCTTAATAAGAAGTAATTTTTAAGAGCCTATTTAAAGAATCAGAAGATTACAATTATAAAAAAACCAACCAAGTATGAACTCATTCAGAATTTCAACTATTAAAACCTGGATGAAATAACAGTATTGAAGGAAAAAGGTTAAATCCCTGGCCATAAGCCCAGTGTATGACACGCTGTTATCAGTTTATCAATGGCTGAATACCCATGCACTGGGGACACTGCCTCAGTGCAAGAAGTACTGAACTAAAGAAATCCAAATGTGATGGATTGGATTTATCCCTTTATGGGATCTCTCTGTTGTCTCTTGGAAAAGGAGAATAGCGAGGGTTAACAATGCTTTTGGAGCGTTGTTCCTTTGCTTCTCTTACTTACCCCACATTTTTGGTTTTATCCCCTTTTGTGCAATATTTCGCTTTAATTTCATTATAGTCCATGCTTCTCATTTTTGCAGAAAACAAAGATAAGCAACAAAAAAAGATGATAAAAGGGAAGCGCCAAATACCAAATCAGGTAATCTACAACACTCTTGTATCTTTGTATCTAAAGAGATCTCAAGTCTTCTCTTTTTTAGTGAAACAATCTATGTGAAAATATATTTGATGGAGATAGTATGTGAGAATCTGTGACCTTATGGTTTTATCTGAAGTCATAGGAGATATAAAGTATTTTAATATAATCTTTTATGTTATTTTATGTGTATGTGTGAGGATAGAGAAAAACATCAAAAAAAATAGTGGCTATTTTAAGAGAAATATATTTCTATACTTCGTTTTTTGCCTTGTTTTCTGTAAACAATGTAGTGATATGGTGATTTTCCATTCACTTGTGAAAGAATACTTCTGCATAGTGACTTTAACATATCTTGGAGAGGTTACAGTCATTTTGTATAATTTATTCTTATGCTGTTATATTTAACCTGCTTGGTTTTTGGTTACAATTCTTTTCATCTTTTTCATTAATTTAAGTTGTTAGAAATTAATCATGAATGTCCAAAAATATGGAGGTCTGTGATGGATGCGGGTACTTGCAATATCAGTGATGAGTTTTTACTGAGAAGATGCTAATCTTTCTGTACTTGCTTTAGCTTTCCAGTCTTTGACAGTGTTTTCTCAATTTCCAAATGAAATCCAAAATTTCTAACTCTAAGGCTACTATGAAACTAGGGAAATTACAAGAAATTAGAAAATATTAGGATTAAGTATTTGTTGTAGCCTACTTTAGTGGCAGAGCTATCACAGGTATGGACAGTTATCCAAGTATCTCAAGGGACCTCAGGTGCTGGGCATCACTGTGGAGTCAGAGCATCTTGTACCAGAAGGTTAATGTGAAAAGGGTAGAGAAAGGCTGGACTTGCAACTACTGCTGATAGAATAAATAACAAAAAAAACCCTTCAACCAACAAAATGAAAAATTAAAAAATATATATACTGACCTCAGCATTCCTGAATGAGGAAAAAAAATAATTAAAGTAATACAAAAATAATGTTTCTGTCTGAAATGTTTGAGAGCTACTGAAGAAAAATGAGGCTAGTTCTGAAATAAAATGTCAAAATAAAACATTATTTTTGAGATTTATTTCTTTCCCTTCATGCTTTCTTAGAACTGCAGTTTTGGTGAGTGCAATGTTGTCTGTGTCTTTTTTTTGCCTTCCTAGATTCTCTCTGTGCAAGCTTGACACTCCCAGTTGGTCTGTAGACAATAGCTGCACTTTTAAGTCTAGTAAATCAGTGGAAATTAGTAACTGGGCCATTGTATTTATTTGTAAATAGTATATTGATTGTTCAGTCTGCATCTCATTAACCTGAAGTAGTTGCTTGAGGTACCACAGGGGCTGCTGCGTGTCAGCACTGTTCCATGGGTATGGTGGACAAAAGATGCTGGAGGAGGGGATGATGTAAGGAAACCCCACATGTGAGCACAGAACTCTAGTGCTGGGTCTGTGACTGGGAAAACAGAAGCTCTAATTGATCTGCTCTTATTTAAAAATGGCTGAGTTATTTTGGACATCATGCCCCGTCCCTGTCTTGTGTGACTGGTTCTGGGTGATGTGGCATTGTGCTGCAAGGTCATACAGAAGGCTGACTTTCTTCCCCGCTATCTTTTGAAAGGTGTGTAGTAAAGCACTTGTAAACCCATTTGAGCCAATTATAACTGGTGGAAACCAAGTTCCTGCCCAGCAAATTCTCAGAAGGAATGTAAATACTGATGTGAAATTACAGCTTTTATAGAGGCTGCGGAAATGTTTTGATTTCTAAAAGGAAGGACTGTAAACCTCAGCTCATCTTTCTGCTGTCTTATTAGCTGGTCTACCTGTTATTATCAAGACACAGTTTTGGGGTTATATCAAGATTATTTTGGAGGGGGTGAGGTTTGGTTGATAGCTCTTCATGTAGTTGGTTTTTGTTCAGGTTGTTTTTGTTGGGTTTGAGGGTTTTGGTGTTTTGTGGACGTTTTTTTTTTTCTTTGTTTTTCTAAACTCTGGTAAAAGAATGGTGAGGACTAATTGAGACTCTGCTCAGTTGGCTTGATAATGTGGAGAATGTGGTACATAAATCCCAAACTGATCCAGCAGGAACTTTCTTGGCAACTTGCTAAGTCTCTTGTGAGGTGAATTTACGTAGTTTCAGTTTTTTTCATTTTTGGTCGCTAAATTCTGATCTTGTGCTTATTCACAGTATTTGGAATGTGTGTGTATGTTTATGTAAGTTAGGTACTGATTCCTGGCATCTCAGAAATCTACCTTTCCACAGGAGGAAGAGATTAATAATTCATCAGCAGAAAACTATGCACTAGGTTCTGTTACATTGTCCTACAGCAGAGTAGCACAGTTCCCCAGGATCTGGCATCACAAGCTGCAAAGGCCTGTCCACAGAAATGTATGCAAAACAAATGCTAATAATTTAGGTGCCTTCTTACTGCACTGATTTTTCAGGTTTATGTTATTGATCAGTGAGATTTATTAAGATTTATTTATCCAGAGTGAAAACACAACTTGGGACGACTGGCATCTGCTGTATTTGAGTAAAATCTGGAAAGGCAAGAAATAAAAGAAGTTCCTCAAGATATCTTGTTAACTTGTAGAACAATAAAAGTGTAAAGACCACATTTAGATGCCTGATGTACCTGCTAGAAATTAGACTGCTCATTCTGAGATTTCTTCATTACCCAAATTCTCTTCTGTTGTTTAACCAATATAGAGACAGAGGGAGGAAGGTTATATCCATTGCAGAGAGAAACTGAGAAATATTTTACCATAAAGGCATGTTTTAGCAATGACTTTTAAGATGAACTGACATTTTTGCTGGGAGAGGGAGGTGTGTTAAATTGATCAAAACCTTTCAGTAATATGTTCTAAAAATATAGCAGCTTAATAAAATAAGAGCCATCACTCTGTATAAATCTCTAGAATTTGAGTCTACCCTGGACTAATATGTTCTGTATATTCTGCAGAACCTATCCTTTTTATCCTGCCCTTTTTTCTGGAGGAAAAAAAACCACATGAGGATGCCAGGATGATGTCACCCTTAATCAATTTGCAAAGGGTGTGACTTATTTATTTTAAAAATCTCTTTGCAAACATGAACAACTATATGAGGAATTACATCTCTATCCATCTTCCTGATTTTGCAGTGAAGTGGGAAAGAAATGCAATACATCTAATAAGGCACATGCATTTAGAGAAGGAAAGATTGAGAGCCTTCTGTATCTCAGTGTAGGCAACTGTCCAATTAAGTGTCAGTGATCCTTTTTTTTGCATTTATCACACCTCTGTCTCTTGTGTATACTGTGCAGCTGTGACTGTAGGGTAGTGTTCTCACCTTTTGGATGCTGTCCAAGGTTTAGCTTCAGATTCATCTGCCATTACATTATCAGTATGGCTCACTACGCTTCTATCAGCCTCGTCTGCTCTGGAGGTGTGACTGACACATTTGAGCAGCCAGGTGGGTGACAGGATGCTGAGTGTAACAGAACAGCAGTGCAGATATGGTTCCTTCTGTTCTGGAGGAGAGCATGGTTGTGCTCGGTCCTGCAGAGAAGAGCTTCTGCACAGACCTGTGCAGTGAGAGCACTGGCAGCAGCCCACTCTTACATCTGGAGCCAGATTTACTTCTAAACTAAATTATTCAGTTGTGGAGAAAGTACTGCTAGATTTTATTTTCTTTATGCTCTTTCCTCTTTTACCTCATCACCTACCTTGCCCTCAAACCCCTTTTATCTTGGATCCTTAAGTGAACATTAGGGATTTGTTTGTCTGCCCCTGAGCCGTGCCCCCAAGCTGCTGCTTCCACACTGCCTGAGCTCCTGCAGGAGAGAGCATGGATTGTGTGGGACAAGCTGTTCCCCTGCTTGCCTTGTTTGTTTCTGGGCTATAGGAGAGAGGAGGATAGAGAGAGCTGAAGCCTAAAGTCCTATGTTCAATAGCACTGCAGGTATGGTTCATACACAGTTGTCACGGGATGCTGCAGCTCTCAAAGGTACCTAGGATCACACAAAGTACTTTTTTGAATGATACAGCTGTAAATATCTGCTAAACTCCTATAAGACTGAAATCTGACGTGTGACTTGCCCAAACTGCAGAACTGTTTTTTTATAGTGTGAGGAAACATGAAGTTTTCTCCTGTGTAGTTAAACCTTTTTTATGTTAAATCCATGTTGACAATACTTGGACTATTTTTTCTTTGTAATTCAGTTTAAAAATCTTGTATTTGGAAATTAAACTGAAATATCCAAATGGCTACATACAGCTAAGCCAAAAGTGGCTTAAAATGATGTCTTGAAAAGGAAACTATTGAGTAAGCCTGACTTGAGTAGCAACACATTACTGACTACACTTTCTGCAAGTCTCTATGTTATAGTTGCAATCAAAGCTTATCTAGAGTTATGTGCCTTGAAAGAGGATGCGAGTGAAGTGAGGTTGCAGAGCCTCTCATAATGCTTTATTTTTATAACTATTAATCATGATGTGTTTATAGATCTCTCTGTTCAGCATAAAATAAAAGTTTTTATATCTATCGGTCTCTGAAAATTGTTATTAGCCATTTTTTTTTTTTGTAAGCATCATAGTGCATTAGGAAAAGTTGTAACGAGTGGCTTTATTTTACAATTAGTCGTATAAATATAACTATCGTTAATTTGGTTATTATGAAATGCAAAAATGATGCAGTTGTCCACGGATCTTTAGAGAATGTATCTCATTTCTGTTGTTAATCAGAATTAAGACATCAGTTACTTTTTTTGCAAACAATGCAGGTGTTTTACTGGTCATTCAGACAGCAGACACTTCTCTATTGCTTGGAGCGATTCAATTATTTAGAATAAAAGGAAGCCATTTTACAGAAAAGTGTTTGAACACTCATTTTCCATAATTCTAGTGAGAATTATGGATTTAAATTCACTGAGGGGTTTCGCTAGAGTCCTCAGCCTTGCTTTAAACTTCGAGTATATTATACTTTGTGCTGTCTTTCTATGATATATTGTGATCAGTGAGAACTAATAAAATCTGTGGGCAGCATGAAAGCTATGTGTGGTTGACAGGTATCCTATAGCTGACTGTTTCCAAGATGGACTTGTTATGGCCCCAGGGAGTCATGAATTTCCTCTGTGGCACTCTCACATTTTCTGTTTGTCTTTGGAGCACCTTTTAACCATCATGTACATTTCCTTTTTGAGTTTTTTTAATTATTTTTTTAATATCTTACTTGTGCCAGTGAAATAAAGTGCTTAGCCATTCACAGTTAATTTTGTTAGAGCAGAAATATATATGACGTGCAGTTTTTACCCATGCAAACTGGAAGCAATTGTTGGAGTTCCTTCAGCTATAGACCTTTAATTCCATGGTATTAATTGGTGTATCCTAATGATTAATCTATACTTTTATAAAATACAAGGTTAATGTATTGCTTAAGAGTAGAAAAGAGACTAATGGCACCTAAATGTTGCTGATGATAAATTCTTCAATGTGAGGAAATGTGAAAGTAAACTGATTACCTTATCGTATATTCCTTCTCTCATGTTCAGGAAGTAATGAAGGAAGAGAACTTAATCTTATCTAATGCATGAGGTAAATGAAGAACAAAACTAAAGTGCTTGAGCAGAATGTTTAAAGAATGTCAGACTCAGTGGAATGAAGATAATGCAACTAAAATTGATCTCTATTTGGATGGTATTACTTCTGATCGCTTAACACCACCAGGGATTTGCATAAATCCTCATAATTATTTTTTTTTTTTTTTTAATCTTCTCCTCTCACCCATACTATACTCCAGTTCCTATTGTCCTAGAAATGAGGTGTGGTGGGTTGCTTCTGGCCAGCAACTACATACCTGCTCAGCTGTCACTTCTTTCCCACCCTCAGCAATATGGGAGAGAGGAAAAGAAATGAAAAAGAAGGATCACTATCAAGATAATGATAGCTTAATAAGTGAAGGAAAGATTAGAGAGTTAAATATGAAATAATAGAATCAGTGTGGCTGGAAAGAACCTCTAGGATAATCAAGTCCCACCTTCATTTTAACATCTCTCTAACCACTAGACCACAGCTTCAAGTGCTATGTCTACTCAAATTTAAACACCCCCAGGGATCGTGACTCCACCACCTCCCTGGGCAGTCTCAATAAAGGATTTCTTCCTAATACCTAATCTAAACCTCCCCTGATGCAACTTGAGGCCATCTCCTCTTGTTCTACCCTTAGTAAATTGGGACACCAACACCAGCCCTGCTACAACCTCCTTTTAGGTAGGTGTAGAGAGCTTTAAGGTCTCCCCTGTCTCCCCAGTTTCCCTCAGCTGCTCTTCAGAAGTCATGCTTTCCAGGCCCCTCACCAGCTTAGTTACCCTGATACTGATACAAAGGCAACCAGTCATCACCTCCCATACACAGACTGATTCCCAGACAGTGTATGAGTCAACCTTGGAAGACAAAAGCCCTAAGGTTTCTTTACTTATAAGCAATGCCACATTGTGTGGAATATTATTCTGGCCCGTTCAGCTCAGCTGCCTACAGGCTGGGGGTTAAGAAGGATGGCAGAGTGAGAAAAAGAGAAATCCTTTATGCTCTGCAACCGCTATCAGCACTAACTGAAACTTTGGGGTGTCATCAACGGTGTTTTAGTCACAAATCTGAAACATGGCATACTATGGGCAGCTATGGAGAAGGTTTCATTCCCTCTCAGCCAGGCCCAGTACAAGAGTGTGATTAAAGAACTGATTCTTTTTTGAAAACAGGTTCTTCTTTTGGTTTAAATACATGTTTGGTTATCTTGTTCCTTTCCACTAAACAACAAAAAGGAGAGTCTGTTTTTCTCTCTCACAACTTCCTGCATACATGTAAAGCATGATTGTTGTGCAGAGGTAAAACCATCTAGTCTTGCAAAAGTGTCTCTCCTATCTCTTGGTATTGCTGGACATGAGGAAACCTGTGTGTTCCCTCACATTCTGAGGATGTTTCCAAGAGCTGTAAATAACAGAAAATAGTAACCTGCAGGCTGAATAGTAATTCAGGCTTTTCAGGACAGAGTTACAGTACCTGGTGCTGAGGAAACTATGAATGCACTGACAAGTCAGTGTTAGTGCTTTCACCAGTCACTTAAATTATACTAGCAGTACAGTATCAATAACATGCTCTTTCTCCCTACTTCAACTTTCAGAATATAGTATGGAGGAAAATGATTGAGCTGCTGTTTGTGCTTCACATGTATTTTAAGGTGTTTTGATATGACAGTTGTGTTTATCAACTCCAAAGGCAGGCATATTTTTAGTAGTTGAGTTGTATGTTTTGATAATAATACTACAGATCCTTTTGATTTGTTTTATATTTCATGATCTACTTTTATAATCAACTAGTCTACATCTGCAAGTTTTGTATTCTCATACAGAATGTGAAGAAATTTACAGGTTGTTATTATTCATTTTTAATAGGAAGCAAGATAATCTCTTAAAGTTGGTCATGTGTGGTCACAGATGCATAAAATCTTGGTGTGTCTAAGTGGATGTCTGTGATAGGGATTTGCAGACCTATATATCGAGAAGTAAATTCTCATGCAGTATTTATGGATTCCTGGGTCTGTAAATGCAGAGTTTGAAATAATGGCTGTGAAAAATCTCAGCTACTGCATGGATATCCCAGGAGTGTTTAGTGCTAAAGATCTCTGAATAGTTTATAGAGGGCAGTTTGAATGTCAATAAAGTTTTTATTCATTTGCATCTGTAAGCATTATACTGCATAATTTTTATTTTATAAAGCTTCTAAAAGCCTTTAGACTTAGAGAGGAGCCCTTGCCCTCATTAAGATAGTAGTTGTGAGGATGATGACAGCTTTGGAGCAGGAGGAAGTATTGTCTGCATCCAGACAGGGGCTTCCCCCCTGTGGGATATGTGATGACAGGCATAGAGATGTATGGAATGTGACAGGGGCTGGAATGTGCATATTGTGCTTTAGGAGACCAAAGCTCTGACAAAACCTAATAGCAGTTATCTGACAAGAAAAGCCTTCAGAGAAGCATGTGGGAGCAGAACAAGCAGAGATAAATCCTTCTCCTAATAAACAAATCTAGCTTCTGACAAGCTGTGTCTTTGGGTGGTAGCCTATATGTGGGCGTATGGGTGTGGTGAATGGTAATTATAGAAATAAGCACAAATTATTTTCACATTGTGATTTACATAGGGGTTGTGGAACTGTGTCAGGGGACTAAAAGCATGAAAAGTGCTTAGGGTGAAGCCCATCCCACTTCCAAAATTACTGGTTTAGAGGTTTTGAGTGCACTTCAGAAGAGATGGTTGCAGCTGTGTACCATTCCTAGTACATTAGCTGAGGGAAGGTTTTACTCTGTATTAGTAGAATAAATTATTTAAAAAAGGAGGTAAATCAGATCTTTAATTTGGAATTTTGCATAAGAAAAAAAAAAACAAAAACAAAAAAACCTCCACAACTACAGAAGTAATTTTATCTTTTCCTTGAAACTGAAGTTTCTGTTAGTTGATGTGATCTGTAAGGAAACTACAGTGTTAATTTCATTGGCTTTATTCTTGTTCCTCTTACCTTGGCTTCCTATCTAGCAGAGTTGATGCAAGAAAGTGTTTCTTCCCCTTGCAGGGCTTGCAAACTTCAAGAAAGGGCTAGATCTGAAGTTGCTAGATTGTGTCCTGACTATTGTTACGTATAGGATGGATGGATAGATAGATAGATAGATAGATAGATAGATAGATAGATTTAAACTTCTTATCTGGTGAATTTTTCATATTCCTGTTGTAAATTAAGAGAAAGTGTTTAACCATTTTCTAGGTATGCTGCTCTATGGTTTCCTTTTGCCCTTAGTTTCCTGGAAGAAACATCAAATGCAAATCATTTTTCTTTATTTGCAGTAGGTCAAACTAATTTAGCTAAAGTTCACACCCATCTACATAGAAGATTATTATAAACACAATAAAAATCAAAGGTCATTTCTGTGACTTGAAAGAGGATCAAAGGTGCTTTCTGTGCTATTTTAAACCACTTCAGAGAGTTGTAATGACTTTACTAAAGGGTGAAAGTCCAAGGCTTTCTTTCCCTTGTCATTGTCCTTCATATGATTCTATTAACTATTCACTGGCCTATCATTATAACATGTTCAATGGTGAATGAAGGAAAATCTGGCAAGGGGACCTTAGTTGGAGTATAAGACTGACTGATGTATGCTGATTTGGTTGATATGTTTCATCAGTTCAGCGGTAGCAGCTTAGAAAGCAGAAGTCAATCTTGCCTCTGATTATAAAGCCTGAATACTTACAACCCATTACAAAAGTAAATGCTGATCTCTAGTCAGGTTTCAAAACTGTGTGCTTTACACAGTTTCAAAACTAGTCTTGAATACAGATCTGTACATGGGATCTTAGGATGTTTCCTGGTGCAGAAGGAGGAATGTGCCTCGCTTGTATTCTGTAAAATGCTAACATTGCCATGTTTTTTCTTCTACCTAGCAGTTGCAATATGCCTAGCAGCTCCATATGGAGCTGGTCTAGCCTAACTGGGTCTTGGGCCTTTTGAAGCAACTTAAGAGTAGGTTATTAGGCCTTTACATCAAACATTAATCTTAGGCAAAAGAATTGTCCTAAATCATGGCTACATCTGGCTTACTAGATGCAGATAATATCTTCAGAAATTATGGTTTGCAGTACAAATAATCAGAAAAACTTACCCAGCATTCACTGGTCAGTTTCATAGTGCCATAAATGAAGATACCAAGTAGTCAACATGGATTCCATAAGGGAAAATCATGCTTGTCTAACCTGATAGCCTTTTATGAAGACACCAGTAGAGGGATAGATGAGGGAAGAGCAGTGGATGTGATATTCCTTGACTTCAGCAAGGCTTTTGATACTATATCCCATGGGATCCTCACAGCCAAGCTTGAGAAGTGTGGATTTAGTTACGGTGTAATAAGGTGGATTGGGAAGTGGTTGAAGAACAGATCTCAGAGAGTTGTGGTCAGTGGAGCAGA
>JAOEGS010020517.1:0-18982 GCA_025447755.1 Corythornis vintsioides
TACAGGACTCTGAGTTACTGTTACTTCTTTCCAAGCTGAAACAAGCTAAATATGATGCCAACTTGGCCTTCCTATCCCAATGGGCAGTGCCTTGTGCTGGCATCAACACAGATGCTTTACTGAAAGAGGATGTAACAAAGGCAACAAGTTTGATGGCCTTCCGCCGTCCCTCTTCTTCAGCTTTCCATTTGCTCCTTACATCTGGCGTTGCCAAACCCTGCTGCTCCTCTCTCTACCTTGTAAATAATTTTCCATGTCCTGGTTCAGTGCCTTGAAACTTTTCATAGCAGATCATCTCCTCCTGCTTTGGTGCTCTATGTTTTCCATACTCCTGCTGTGGCTCTTACTCTCCTTTCCCTCTGTCCCCAAAGGTGCTGCCACTTCCTGCCTCTTCCTCCAGTGGTGACTCTGGGCAGACATCTGAGCAGCCAGTTAATGCACACGGCTTGGACCTGACACACAACAAGACTCGTTCACAGCATGTGTACCTCCCAAACAGGATTCAGCCCAGAGGACTCTCTCTCTTTAGTCTCTCAGATGATCAAGCTGAACACTCAAGCTTTTCATAAACACTGTTACTGAAACAATTAGTCTCATTTTCTAGCTGTGCCACTTTAAGTCTCCCTTTTATTTCGTGAAGTTCGCCATATAACCCAATGAAATATACATTTCCTGCTCTCATCTGGTGTTTAGGTTAAATATCTGCACCTGACACACATTAGACTGCTGATGGAGCTTAAGGCTAAGAGATCTCCTGTCTGTATTTTAAAGAGACTTAAGTCCTTATTCTGACTGCTGAGAATTTCAGAGAAGGGAATGAAAAAAGGGGTGGTTAGGCTGTGTTTCTAAATATAAAACTGTTCATATCATTGAGTCCTGAGACTTGCCAGGCTCTCAGTCTGCTCGAGTTGTGTACTTCTGAGCACAGCAAAAAGAGACCACTCCATGCCCCAGTCATTCTTGCACACACGGGAAGTCCATATGCCAGCAAGAACACCACTGGGTACATATTCCCACCAGCTCTCAAAAAGGCTGCTCAACTTGATAGGTTTTTGGCACAAACAGTTTACTCTATATGATTAATGGAACTGTGCCAGTGCTACAGAGCTGCATTTGCCTGAGAAATTGCTAACTACTACAAAAGCCATTATTTTCCAACAAAGAGATAGAGGAATGCGATCCAACAGAAGAAAGATTGTTAAAAGTCAACAAGAAGTTAGCTACTGGGGAGCTTCATGCGTTCGGTAAAGACTGGACACCTTTGCGAGAATCATGACTGGACAGTGACTGCAAGAATGAAGGAACAGATGCCACACAGTTTCTCAAGCCATGTCCACCTGGCAGCATTCCTCTTCCTCCTCCAGTTGATGCTACCACCCTACAGATTGCTCCCCACCAGCCTGCTTCTTTCTGACGTCAACTACAAGCTGCCCTCCCAGAGCTACCTCCTCTCACCGGACGTTACCGTCCCTCTGGTTGTATTTAACAACAGATGCTCCTGGGTACCTGGATCTAGTGCCTTCTGCAGCCTGGAGTTTGCTCTGTTCTGCATGCCATGAGCAAAGTACTGGTATCTCCAAGTGTCATATTTGCCCTGCTAATAGACAACTTGAAACAGTCTCCTACGCTGACAAAGTTCAGTTAAAAGAGCAACTGTTTCATGAAATGATTTCTCTGCTGTGACAAGTACTAATTTTAGGGCAAAAAAAAATTAAATATTCAATGCACAGTACACCTACCTGAAGTAGCTGTGCATTCCCACTGTGTCTTCCTCATATACCTCAAGACCCAATCCAACTTTCAGCAAAGATTTGATTCAACCTGGCAAAGTGTGATACTAGCTTCTCTTTAAAGACTTGTTATCTTTAAGACTGTTTTTTGATGACAGCCAGTTTAAATGTTATATATTTATTGAAGCCATTGGATTAAAACAAAACAAAGGACAGACCTGAATATCTTTCAGAACAGAAATAGTGATAAAAGCATGCTTTCCTGAAAGCAACACGAGTTTAGATGCTTAGTCCATCACAGAAATGGAATGAATATAAGCTCTCAGAGAACATGAGTTTCAGTCCCCCTAGTTTAGTTGTTCAACTTTGTCAGAGATCGACAGGAAATTATTTCATCAAATCTGATACAGAGACTAAATAATAAATAAGTACATAAAAATAAAAGTGAAGGGGGAAAAAAGTTTCCCTAGGATCCTGAAAAATTAGTGGATGACATGGGACACAGGGAAGAAGAAACAACAACAATCTGCTCCTATTTTCCTGGCTATTTTTTTTTAATCCCTCCAAAAAAAAAAAACCAAACAACAAACCAATGGAAAAGGAATGGATCAGACAGACACTCTTCCTGCTTGCAGTGCTCTACCATTTTGGCTACTCTCAAAGAAAACTGATTCAGGAAGCGCCTCAATTCCAGATGATCATTTGAAATCTTTGCCTATATAAGTCTCTTTCCCTCTGGGGACTGGCTTTGTTGACTTAACCAATTTGGTTTGAATTTGACTTTCAAGTAAGTGGCTAACACTAGAAATTTCCTCCATCCACCCAGTGTTCGATACATTACAAGCTCTGTTCTCAAGAGTACTTTGAGTTCCTACCCCCATCAATTTTCAAAGACAGCTACTGTGCATTTGTCGCTTTGAATAAGGATAGAAATGAGAACCAGAGATGGGAACCAGATGTCTCAAGGCATTTCCAATCACTCTCAATCTTACCCAATCTGATTTTTCCCTCTTAATGGGGCTCAGCTTCTTCTCTCCAGACAAATATGGGGTGCCCATCTTCAACCTATCTGCCACACCTATAGTTAGTCTCAGCCTGTTTCTATTAAATTTCCTTTTGAAGAGGTTTCTGAAACAGCCCCTTTGGTTTGGAGAAGAAAATCTGCAGAGAGCACAGCAATCTGTGAGAACCCTGCCCTTGCAGTTCTTCTCATGTAAAGCAGAGGTGCTCAGGACTGTTTAGTGCTGCCCATGAAATTCAAAACTAAGAATCAGACAGACAGGATCCAGAAGTGGAATGAGTTGCATACAGTCTGTCAGCTACCATTTTTATAAGCTCACTAATAGGACAGTGATACACCTGCAGGTTGGCAAGTCCTATCCTCTGCTGTGCTGCAGTTGAGAACCCCCAAAAACTTTTCTAGGTGGGAAGAAAGCAGAAGGAAGGTGACTGAGCTGAGGAGATAGATGTCATCAATGCCCTTTCTCTACAAATCATTCACAAGGAAGATGAACTGTTGCATGAACATATCCTGAACTCAGGGTATGCATCCAAAGGAAAATTCAGCTCTCTCCTGGAAGTAAATTGGGGGTCCTAGAAACAACTTATAAACAAAGTGTCAGACTATGGGCCATGACTGTCACCATATCTCAGCCACTTCTACCTCCCCCTGCTGTTCAGCACAAGCATCTTCCATACAGCTCATTAACCAGAGCATTACAGAAATCACCTACAAGAGGTCACAAAGGTTACCTTGGAGTACTCTGTAAATCTTCATCCTCCCCACCAATTGTCTTTCCCCTCATCCCAACTTCACAAGCACTATGAATATTTCAGAAAACTGAGACACATTTTCCCTCCCTTGTCACAATACCCTTTACTTTGCAGTAGCTACATGATGTCCAAAGAAATTTGGATATCTGTAGTGGGAAAGGGGTGGAACCGTGCAAGTGTATCTTTGTGATATATCCCAAACAATGCAGGTGATTTCATGAGCCCAATGCAATTCTTAGTCTTGTCCCTGGCTCTGTCTTGAAACCACAAGGTTGTTGTCAGAAGTCCTTACCTTTTTTTTTTTTTTTTTTTGCAGTGGTTAGAAAGGAGGTTGCAGCTGAATCACACCTGTTGTTGAATGGTTTAAACTTATGTTGTGGACCTCTGCCTATATGAAAGGAAATCTGGGGCACAGAAACAGACACAACATCAGTGTCAAAGGGGAGGACAAGCAGGAAACAATCCACAAGAGAACTGGCAAGGTTGCCACTCAAGTTGCCTGTGATCTTTAGTAGCAGCTGCAAAAAAATCAGGGCATAAAGAAGACGGGAGCAAGTTGAAGGAGGAGCTTCTCTCCAACACAGGGATCAGTGTCCAGAACAGGCAGAGAAATTATACACCCCCGAGAGCCCAGCGCTGCAGTCTGGCCATCTGCTGCTTGGTTCTGCTGTGCTTTGGGAGAGGGGAGCTGAGGACTCCTCCACCTGCCTGGTGATCCCAAATCGGCTGTCTGCCTCTGCAGAGGCTTCCCCTGCTCGCAAAAGAGGCACCTTTTCCAATGCATGGGATTTTAATGCACCAGACCACACTGCTGTCAGAAAGGAGCTCAGTCAACGTGTGGAACAAGCCCCTATCCTGCTGCTTCTCACCGTGACCAGATTTCTGAAGGGGTTCCTTTGGAAACCTCTGGAAGAGAGGGCAAAAATTTCACAGGGTTGACAGGATAGAAGGAAAAAAATTGATTGGAGTTTCTGTTGAGCACACTCGGGAGGGGACAGCTGCACCTAGAGACCCCAGCCCCACACGCACTCGATGTGAAATGCCTTCTGAACCAAGTCAACACTGTTGGGGTTGGAATTCCATGTACACACACAGACTTTCTATCTTTTTTTATCCTCCTGCCCAGACGAAGCAGAGTCACTTGAGCTTTTAGTTTTAAAGTCTCTAAAGTAAAACAAATCTTGGTGGGTAACCTGTAAATAAAATCGAGCCCAAACCAAAAAGAAAAGGAAAACCAAACACTGATTCAGTAAGGAAGTCCTTGTATCAATCTGTACTTCCCGCAGGCAGGGTGCCACAGCCCAAGTGTGGAATTACTGTCAGCACACTTCCCTGTCTAGTCTATTGCTGCCAATTTTGTAACACGCCTTCTCCACTCCCCTCAAAAAGACCCCACCAAACCTAAGCCCCCAACCTCCAAACCTCCAACCTGTGAGAGTAAAAACTGGATTAAAGAAGCATTAGGGCAAAGAGTCGGACGTAACAGAGGCCAGAATCTCTCAACAATGCTCAGCTACTTTTGGCATACACAGATAAGCTTTCTGAAAGTTCAGATGCCAAATAATTGCCTGGACCTGCTAGCTAGAGTATCTATCATGTTTGACAGTGTTTTAAGACTCTTGTTTCATTTAATTTACAAAATGCAACGGAAGAGTAAGTACTGGAATGCTCTTGTGCTAGAACTGCTGGGAAAATGGCAAGCCTGACCTATGTCTAATCCCAGGCAGTATATTGTTCTCTATTTGAGGTTAAAACCAAGAACCCTGACAAAAACAGAGGATGACAGAGAGTGGGAACAACAACAGGAACTCTCCTCCACCTTGGGCACAGGAGGAATTTGTGAGAGGAACATGCAAAACAAGACTGTGAGACCCCAGCCTTTCCCTCAAAGACCATTTAAACAGGAATATAATTACTGTCAGAGGTTTTTTTGCAATTAGCCAGTAAGAAAAATAACAGAGGTGATACTTCTACCTGGTAAAAGCTTTAAAAGATGAAAAAGACTTGGATTCCCTCAGTCACTCATCACTTGTGTTGCTTTTACAAGGTTCTCGGCAGTAAGTGAAGAAAACTTATTTGTCATCTCATTCACAACACACTGGAGAACTGTTTTTGCCTCTGTGATCTCTTTAGTTAAAAGAAATAACAAAAATCAAGGTCTTATCAGAACGGATGTTTTGTCATGGAATTAATCTTACAGACTGAAGATATTTCACCTTATGGGCTGGCACCTTTTACATTCTGAATTGGCAAAAAGGCGCCAGCTTGGTGTTGGGAGTCACTCAGGTGTTAATGAGAGCATTAACTGACAGATGGCATTCAAGATATTTCTCCCCTCTCCAATGAAGACGGCTTCTTTGCTACAGCAGAGATCAGAAAAGCCTAGTTCTTAACAAGCGTACAATGCTTTGGCACAAAGGCAAGCCCTCTTGAAGGTAATGGGAAGGATTCAGGGTTTGCTGGGATGACCTCAGTCAAACATCATTAACAGGGTCAGGAGAAGCAAAGCCTGTTTCAGAGAAAAAAAAAATAATGTAAGGGCCTCCATGATCAATCTATCGTGGTTTGTCAGAAAGAGAAAGCTTAGGCTGACCTTAGAAGCAATATGAGTTACTACTACCAGCCTGACCTTGAGCTCTCATGTAACAATGGAGACTTTTTTTTTTTTTACTGTATTAATGAGCTTTCTTATCTGAGATGGGGGAGGAAGCCTTGTGGACCAGCTTGTACTTTACCTTCAAACAATTTACCCTACTGAGAAGCTAAGTCAGGCATGAATCAGGGACAAAAAAGATCTATCATCCTTCTGAGATAGAAAAGGGTTGGATATATTCTCCATTTCCTTCCAGGCCCTTTGCATGCAGATCACTCAGAAGGCATGCAAGCCAACAGAAAGCATGCATTCCTCAGACCATGGGCCAGTTTTCCATCAGACTGGCAGAGGCTCAAGGGCAACAAGCACTTTGAAGGGTCTCTCCTTAAAACACTTCATTGTATCAGAGCAAAACGACTGAGGTGGTGGAGATCCAGGAATCATGATCTTAAGCTTCAACATCTACACTTTCTTTCCAATTCAACTAGCAGTGCCACTAGCTGCACCACTGTCCTGCACCAATGGTGGGGACAGACATCACAAATTCCAGCCAAGGGCAGTCTTGAGGGAAGCAGTAATTCATGGCCACACCAAGCTGGTGATAGATTTCAGCAAGGTCCAGCCCTGGCAGGAGCATGTGATGGAGGAAACAAACACCCAGGTTTATCCTGCTTTTTTTTTGCCCTCTTTTGGGTCATGCCTGGGGAAAATCAGCTGGCCTACAAGTGGCTGTGAACAAAAGGACAGCTGACATTAATGGATCCTGAATGAGACCACAAAATGGGTGGAGGGAAATTAAAAAAAAAATTTTTTTTAAATCAAAGTGGACTAATCCAAACTCTAGAGTGAAGTTTCTCCTCCCAGAATCAGAAAGAAAACAGAGATTTCTGGAGTACAAGATTATCACAAGGCATGTACAGACCTGCCTCTTGTTCTCCACTGCTGGCTAGAACCAGTTTTCTGAATGCAGACATTGCCCAAACCTCAAGTAATTTTGTGGCTAACCTGTGCGGCCATCAGAAGCACCACCAGTGAAGGTGAGGAGAAAGACAACTGAACAAGGGAATGGCTGGATTGCATGAGCTCTGCACACAATAATAACTTTTGTCTTCACAACAGGTGAACATGGGAAGACATTCTACATTACAATTATAGTTTTGTTTCAATTATGCTTTGCAAAAAAAAAAAAAGAAAAAAAAAAAAAAAAAAAGCTCATTAGCAAATCTTAAGTAGCAGCAGCTCTTCCTGAATATTCTGGTCTAACTCCTGGATTTGGCAATCTGAAACATGAGTGATCAGAGGTTTCCATACCCACAAGAGACACACCCAAGTCTTCCACAGAAGTGAAGAACAGTAATTTCAGCACCCCAGCAATTTCTGCTCCCCGCCTTTTGCTCATCCACTGCATAACCTGCTTCCAGAGCTCAAATGTGGCACTAAGACCACCCCAAGAATAGGCTGAACAGATGCTTAGAGAATATATCAGGGTTCTGCACCTTTCTCCAACATGATAACACAAAGTTAGGACGTGAGGTTCTCTGGCTGCTCAATCTTGCTAAGGAAAGCTAATTTACACAGTTGGGTGCTGGGAAACCCAGTGCCTTCTCAGCTAAAGTGTTCATGTTTAGGAGAGGGGGAAAAAATAATTAGCTAAGAAAAACCAAGGCTGTCAGCAGCTAAGAAAACTCCACTCCTGCTCCTTGTTTTCCTCCATCTTACCTCAAGCAATCTTCCATACAACAAAAACTGGGGAAGCTGGATGGGGAGCTGGCAGATATGCTGTATCCCACAGAGAAGCAGAATAGGAACAGCTATGGAGCGAGGCAGTGTCTCCAGGGAGGCAGAGAGAATGGAGAGCTGATGTGGGCTGTCTAGTCTAATAAGGGATCACACCACAGGAGCATGTGCTGGCTTGACAGAAGCAAGTTCAGCCACTTAACCTGTGTATGACAGCTGAAGTGGGAGTGTTGCTTTGCTACACCCGAAAAAGGGGAGCATGAAGGAAGAAGGGGAACCCACAAAATCACCACAGCTCCCCACCCTTCAGGCAGGTTCCAGGTCTGCTCATACAGACTTCTCCCCCAAGTCATGGCAGAAAAACTGAGAGGTTGAGGAATTGCCCAGCTTGGGCTCTTTAGCACTATTGGGCCACACTCACCAACTTTGAAGTAGATGGAGATGTCCTTTTACCAGCTGTGAGTTGATATGTACTGCCTTCCACCCCTTTTCCTTCACATGAGGGACAGCATGCAGTAAAAAGGAGATGTCAGCTGTAGGAACTAACTTATCTCACATGCGAGTGTGGCAAAAGGGCGTGCTCTGATCTTCCCCAGATGCCCGTGGTCCATGCTTCTCCTGTGATTTGGCTTTCATCTAGCAACAACCCTATGCACGACAGAGGTGCTGGGAGTGACTTCTTTTGGTGATTTTGCTGAGAGAAGGCAGAAAAGCAGCAGAGATACCAGCACAGATACAGCACTGCCCCACATTGGCTGCTTCTGAAGAGGCTCTTCCCTTAGGCTGGCAAGTGCCGGGACAGGCAGGAGTGCTGAGATAAGTGTCTATTTGATCTTCTCTCCCCCATTCACCCTGGATTTTTCACTGCTTTATGTTCACAAAACGCCAAGGCAGCTAATCAGTGCTCTGTGACCCCTGTTAATTGGGCTGTGTGAGAGAAAGGCAGCACCGGCAGGAGAAATCACACATACCTGTTACTTTGAACTGTTCTGTCATTTTCTATCTTCTGCCTGCAGGAGCTTCAGGCTCTCCCTGGTGAGCTAGGGCTGCTCTATTTTCATCACCAACCCAACATCAGCAGGAGGAGCCACAAGTATTTTGTGTGGTAGTCCTACCTCTAACAGCTCAAGATGTGACAAAGAGGAATGGAGTTGCTTCTCCTTCCATAGGAGAAGGTGAAAGTGATTTCTGGTGAAGGAAACACAGCCTGAAGGTGCCAATGGCCCTTCTTCCACCTACACCCAGCTGCTCCTCTCTGCCCTTACATGCCACTCCGTTGCTCCCCCCTCTCCCTTCCCATCACAATACCAGGCAGAAGTGAGCAGATGCCCAGCATCCATCTCCCTGTCTCAAGAGACCAGCAGCCTATTTGGCTAAGTAAGCCAGAGAAAAAAAGCAATTGGTGTGAAGATGTGAAGCATTGGAGGGAAGAGGGGTTGGATTTGCCAAGCCTGGTGGATTATGCCACAGGATGAGGAAGGCACATATGGTTAACTAGATGCACATTGGGTGGGGGGGCCTGCATTTGACTTTTAGGTAGTATCAAGGTTGCTTTTGTGTTTTTCTTGTTTAAGGAAAAAAAAAAAAAAAACGAAACAGGAATATGAGCAACAATAAAAACAGCAACCAGAAACATCCCAAACAACACTTGAAGTCATATGGTATCAAAGGAAGAGAAAGTTACGGGGGCAAAGGAAATGAGCAAAAGGATGCATACACTTCCCAGATTCAGAGAATATTAATTGGATTAAAATAAAACTAAAAAATGTCATGGTTACCTGTTTGTTTTTCAATACTAGATCAACTCTTCTTTCAAATTCAGTGAGTCTCTGCACAGTCTCCATGAAATTAAGTTTTGTGCTTACAATTAATGCAGGATTTTGGGGGAGTGGTATGGACAGAGAAGAAGGAACCCCTTCCCTCACTACTGAAGCTGCAATTGGAGTGAAAACTGATAATGATAAATCAATGGGTTGGATAAATGGATTAAAAGAGAGGGGAAAATAATTATGCTAAAAGATCCTGAAACATCACTGTAGTGAGAAAACAGTATTACTACATATATTTGTGAAAACATGAATTAAGGTAGGAAGAGATGAACAGAAAGGATTATTTACACTGAATGAATACAAAGAAGAGACAATCTGAGAGTTTAAAAGATTGTCTTTGTCCTTAACTGTAACTGCAGAAATATGATTAAGTGAAATTGTACTGTTTTCTACGAGGATTGCTGAGTCTGACTCAAGATGACTGTGTTGATGTCAACGGTGTGTTTAAACATACCTGCCCAGCTTTGCCAACATACTAAACCCAGAGGTACCTTGTACTTGACTGCTTATTCAATTTTACCTAAGATACTACCCTGAAACCATTAGTCAAAGGGCACAATAACAAACCTGTTGCCTTCAGTGTGATGTACAACCCCCGAGAGTAGCAAGGGGAGGTTTAAACACCTCTGTGAAGTCAGCTCTGTGATCAGCTACTAACATGCATTTTCCTACCTACCATGGTGTTGAAACGTGCACCACAGCTCCAGCATGGAGGCAAGCAGATGATATTGCAGCTACTTTTTATCTTTTTGCCTTAAAACCAGAGACCTCAGTTCCTTGAGATATGGCTGAAATTGTAAAATACTATGCTCTGGAAATATATGGAGGCATCCAGAAAACCCCTGGTAACACTGTCTGTCAGATATCCTGCCTGACTGAATGGGAAGAAGACTTCTGAGTTTCTGTCAAGCAATAAATGCTTTATGCTTCTTGACTGGGGGTTGCACTAGAAAGTCCATCAGTCATAGAGGAGACAACATGCAGTGGTCCCAAGAGTGTCAGCTGCTCTTTTTCTGCCTTGAGGTATCATTCTGTTGAGCTAAAGGAGCCCAAGAAAGAGGCAATAGCAGTTACTGAAGCTTTACCCCAAAAGGGAGGCAGAGCTGGTACTACAGCTGGGTGGTACCAGTGCTGATGCTATCACACACTATGGCTGAGGTGAAAAGGATCAAGGAAGGAAGTTCTCACCCACAATAAATTCATGATAGAACTGAAAATGTCTATCATTCCTAAGGAGATTTTGGTGTCAAGCTGACATGTGATACTGCAGAAGGATACAAGGGAGATGTCTAAGTGTATGTCACCTCTTGCCATATGATGACATTGACCTTGACTGAGGAAGGGCTATTAAAAATGGTTTTCATTAAGCAATTAATTCCCTGGCATGGTAGTGAAGAGGGTCAGAGAGCTGAGGAGAGTTAAGCCAAACATTTTCCTACCCAATGAGATCTATCATTTCAGCTACACTGGGAAAAATAATTTTTCCCTGACAGTATGCTCAGATCAAATGGTGAGATTCTCCCGAGACCCTGAAGTGCAGAGCTTTCTGTCAGGCTCAACCAGAAACTGAGTGACAGACAGACAGACACCACTGGCAAAAGCAGAATGGCAGGAGGGAGAAAAGAGGTCCTGAGTCTCAGAGCAAGCACCAGGGTTTGTACTGAAGGCACTGGAGGATATGCTGGTCCTAAAGGACAGGAAGATCATGGTGACATGATGTCACTATAATCAGTACTGAAGTTGGTGGTACTGGTGCACAGGATGGAGGTGCAGAGTAAGAAAGCCAGATGAAGGAAGAATGCACTGACCTGCAGGGCACAGCTGGTCCCTGGTGAAGCATAAGATCACCAAGAGAAGATTAGGCAATAATGACACCAAACTGGAGATTTTACAGACATCAGCAGGCAACAAGCTTGTTGACACTGACAAACTTAATGGTATCAGTAAGCTGTGTCACTTTTTGGATGCAATGGAAATGCAAAGAACCTAGGTTCTCCTCAAAGCACATGCTCACAAGGCAATAAATCTGAGACACAGCAGATCCTGGTGTCAGTTTTAGAGCTCAAGGAGCAATTCCTGGGCCTCAAAATAAAACTGTCTGACATGGACATTTCTAAGCACAACAAAGGTCCCCAGCAGATAGGAAGAAGACCATGGCTTTGTCAGCCAGGAAATCAGACAAAGGCAGGAGGGTCCTTAGGTGGGGTGAAATGATCATTCCCTATCAGCCCTGATCAGCAGGTGAAACTCCTCCAGTCCCCGCACGTATGGATGCCCCCCCCCCAGCACGCCTCAGGCATTCAGAATCTGCATTCTTCTCTGCCCAGTTCTTCCCCAAGGCTTATCAGACACCGAGGATGGGAATCACTTATAGGCATAACTATCCCACAGCCAGGACAGCGTTTGAAACCCCGAGGCTTCTGCATTACTTCTGTGTCAAGTACCTTTGGCTTTGAATAACAAAAGGCAATCTCTTGAAGGATCAAAAAGGAAAACAAAAAGAACCACTGTTCGAACTACTTAATAACTAACCCAATACCTAGTTGCAGGTTGTTAAGATACAATAAAAAAAAAAAAAGTGAGAAGGATCGAGGTGCTCTTGGGAAACAAGTACCTTGGGGAAAGCCAACTCTGTCAATTAGTGAGTGGGGATTTGGTGTGAAGTGAGAGGCCTGGTAAGATGCAGGCTGCAGGCTACAGCTTTGAAGGGTTCTGCTAAGGGAGACTTTGGCTCATGCATACTGGGTGTATAGCCAGCAAATACTTATATGACCTGGCAAAGATGTGCAATCGTTAAGGGAGGCATCTCAATGGCCACACAGACACAATGAAGTGTGAGAACCACTGCTGTGTTCTCTGCTCTTGCAACACACTGCCTCCATGTGCACACTTTAGACTCTTAAGGCATGGTGTTTTCTCTCCTTGCTTTTATCTTATTCTGTGTGACTTTGACAATCAACCACATAGCATATGCCCAACAACTTGATCCTGCTTTGTCAGGGGGGTTGAAGTCAACAATCTCTAGAGGTCCCTTCCAACTCCTTACATTCAATACTATGAACAACAAACCACTCTGGATATGATGAAATAAAGATGAACCCATAGGAACCTCTGTGTCAGGAAGGATGAAAATAGACTTCTGGATGGTCCAGAATAAAGGAACATAACTAGAGTCCAACTTTCATCTTGTGAACTGAGCTGGTAAGAGAGCAAGGGCCATGGTTGGTCTGTGATTTGAGGCATTTCACTTCTCCATCAATTGCCTTCACCTCCATCTAACCAGGCTTCAATTTATGCTTGCCAATTTTCACCCACATTCTTCTTTCTTTCCACTACTGTCTACTTGAAGATGAGTCTTTCTGAAGAGATGCAGATGAACCCTTGGGAGTTGTAGCTGATTAACTTACAAAAGGCCCAAATACATCTCCTATATTCTGAAAAAGCAGATAGGAATGAGGCTCACCATGCCCTGCATTCAGACTGGAAGAGGATCATTACTTACTATTCATTCCTGGATCCTTGAAGAACAAGTGAAGCCAACTTAATGCTGCTTTGTTCATTCCTAGTGCCTATCAACAGAAAGCATGCTCCCAATCCATAGCCATAAGGAAACACAACAGTATTGCTGAGCCATAAGCTTTTCCAATTGTTTAGGGGCTGTAGAGAGGACCTTGGGGTATTACAGTGTTGATGAGCACTGTGGGGAAGAAGCTAGAGTTATTGTCTTGATGATGATGGGGAAATAGGACACATGCATGTATTATGGCACACATCCATATGAAACAAGACCTTATGTGCCTCCTACTCAATGGAAAAAAAAAAAGCAGCTTAATGTGGGAGAAGAGAGTCCCTTCTGAGGCAAAAAGTACCAAGCTTGGAGTTGCCTTGCAGCAAACAAACTTAGCAAATTCACTACTTTGAACCATCTTCACATATTACAAGTTTCTAGAGATGATGGATAAAACCAAGTTTTACAGCTAAATAAATGGGCCCTAAAGAAGTTTCTTTTGGGATTCATTTCAAAACAGGTCTTTCTTCTTCTTTCCTCTAAGGTTTAAGCTACTACAAAAGTTGAGCATGAAGCCAGCAAGAAAATGAGGAAGGATGGAAGGTAAAACAAGAGAAAAATTAAAAGTATAGGTGACTTAACAGAGAATGACATCATGCACCAAATTATTGTAGTGGCTTAGCAGCTGGCCAGCAGCCACCCCAACTATTCATCAAGATCACTGGGGATAAAAGGCTCCAAGAAAATAATTTCAGAACTTTCTGATATTCACCCTTGGACTAAAGATTATTTGGTGAACCAGAGAGAACACCACTTGGGTAGTGACCTGTCAAACCAACCATGCTGGAGCAAAAAACCTGCACTGGTGGTTTGGAGCATCACTATCTTAAAGTGCAAGTCTCAAAAATTAGGGTAAAAGTTTCATATGGAACTTCCACATTCTGTACTACTCTCTCCAACACACTGTCTTTTTCATCTAAGGAGAATACGTTTTCACCTGCCTTCCCAATTTCTTTCTTCATCATTGCTTTCTTCCTCCTCTTTGGAGTACTTGGTTTGCAACATCACTAATTTAAAAACACAACTGTCCATTCCATCTGACAAACTCTGAGAGTGGCATGCTGACATCATTGCAGTCTCCAAGACCCTGCACTGACTGTTCTATATTCAACCTTTTAAGTTTAGACACCTATTCCTCCACCCCCTATATTTGTATAATTCTTGACTCTTCAGCCATTCAATCTATTTTTCTTTAACTCATCTGCCCTGATAACAGCACAGCTTTCATGTTCTCTGTCTTCTACCATTTTGTTTCTTTATTCCCCACCACATCAATGGAATATTACTTCCGGAACATGCCACCACCTTTTCTTCAAATTCTTCTTTAAAGATTCATTTTATCCATCTGAGAATCAAAGACATTTACTTAGTTTTATTTATACCCAAACTTTGTAATTTTATTCCACTGTGCTTCTCATTAATCTCTGAATGACCGTGCTGTAATCTCATCCTTCCTTTCCCAACACCTGCCAGCTGCCACATTTTCACTTTTTACCCTTTAAAAGGCTCACCTTGTATGGCTTGGCTATTATGATAATAAATATTAATATTAGATTCAAGATGAGCAACGTAGTCACTTCATCTCCCTTGCCTTCTCACAGTATCTTCCTGCACTGATTAAACTGGGTTGATTCAAAAGGCCATCAACCAATCTCCATGATGTATGCAAGGCAGAACTTGTTAAAAGTCAGTCTGTAAATAATGCTGATCTTGTTGATAGTCACTTGGCATTCATGAATATGATTCTGAGTTAGTGAGGTGCTTTGTGGCTGGGCCATTGAAATAGTTGTTATAATCAAGGTCAGTACAGGCACAACTGCAAGAGCCAGTGGTTAAAACTCTGGCTTAGCTATTCCCACAGCCTGGTTCACCACAGTATCCATGAGACTGAAAACTGGGCACTAGTTTGCCCACTATACCAGCTAACCTGCCACTTTATCCCCTGGACCAGACCAACATACAGTGGTCCTTAAAGAACACAGTTCAAGTAGTCAGGTGCAGAAGGGCAATTTCAAGACGTTATGTGCTTTATTAAGGTGACTTTTACCAAAATGTGAGACCCTGGATAACCTCCAAAGTAGTCTGTAAAGACACAGACCATGCAGAATAAAGTACAAGGATGGATAAGTGACAAAGCAGAGGAAGAAGCTATACACTCAAGAGATATTAAGCACAGTCCTCAGAAATAAGCATTCTGATCTGATGGATCGGCAGATTTCAGATTGCTCCTTGTCTCTTTCTGATGAAAGCTCAAATAAGTGATAACAGAAGAAGCATCAGAAAATAAGCAGAATAGAGGCAGTACACTTGACTGGCAATTCAACAGGTATGGAATATGGCTCTTCAGATGCCATCACTAATGATATGAAAGAAATAATTAAGACAATTGTGAGGCAGGGAAGAGGAACTGAGGAATATACTCTTGCTAGCCAAATTAGAACAAACCAGGTGCAAAGTACAAGCCAAAGACTACAGTGAGATTTATAGATCCAGAAAGAGCCTAAGGTGGGTGCAAAACAAATTATCCACTTGAGAAGAAAAAAAATCCAATACATTAAGGGAAGAACTAACAAGAAAAAAAAAAAAAAAAAAAAAAGAGATTCCTAAGGAAGCAGATGCTGTCTGTGGAGCCACAGAAGTGGTTAGTTTTAGTTTTTTTTAGTACTCCTGGAATATACGTGAAAAAGAATCTCATAGGGCATAGGCAAGAGCAGAGATACTGTTTTTGTTCCCTATCACTTTCTGGCACCTTTGTCCACCTTGAAAAAATAAAAACCAACATGTCATAAGAAAAAAACAATTAAACTGTTTTTCAAGAGCCAACAGCTGCATACAAACTACCTCATATGGTAAAGCCACTGAAACTTTTTATGCTATCTCATTAGAAAAATAGCAAAAATGATATAACAGAGAATGAATTTTACCCAAAGAAATGCTGAACAGTGGGAGCTCTCCTGGATTATTTTAGTTGAGTGTACACATCCATGTCACACCAGCACTTCTTACTTAAAAACAGCTGCAGAAGTCTCCTGCTGCGGTTGGTGCTGTTAGCTGAAGCTCTGATCTTCCTGTCTTGATACAAGTCATCAAGTCACATTTCCTGCTGGAATTAAAGTAGCAGCCCCAAGGGACTATGCAGCTGCCCAATTTATATCAGAGAGATTCTGAAGCAAGCACCGGTATTTTTTTGAACTGCTTAATTCTTATTTATTTACTTTTTATAGCCTCCAAATTCTATTAAGCACTTTCTCCCTCCCCACTCTCCACTTTCCAAGCATTTGCATTTTGAAACAATTAAAAGAAAGCAGGCATTTCAAGGCCTGTGCACAGAAACTGGAGGCAGGAAAAATGTATGGGTAAACTCACTGGCATCAAACTGAACTGTGACTATAGCATAAAATTGAGCCAACAGATCAAACAAAAAGCTTCAAAGATATCAGTTATTAGCTCATTAAACAGTTGGATGGCACACACAGTATATAAATACTCTGCAGACTATTTGTAAAACTGCAAAAGCTGCAGATCATGGCACAGAATTATTTTGAGTCAGAGCAAGAAGAAATCAATAGGGGAAACCATCCTGGCTAAAAACTCAAAACACCCAGATGATCCAGTCATCACTAAAGATACTAGAAGCCAGAAATGCAACCTACCATCTTTTTTGTTCTGCATTTCTACAACACTTAACACAGCAAGAACCAGGTCAGTGAAGAGTGTTCCTAACAGCTATGATAGTTTATGAAAAATAAGAGTTTAGAGAAGATCATGTGGCATCTCTAAGTAGCATCTGTAGTTAAACACAGATATCTAGAACTCAAAGTCTTAGGTTACCAGGCATTCAACCCTACTTAACCATCAAGTGGAGTAAAAAACAGTCTCTTATGTGACTTCTTTTTAAGTCTGTCATGAAGAATATCAAAACTGAGGCAAAACTGCTCTACTACACACCCAAAAATCATAGAACCCTCAAATTAATATCTTTAAAAAAACCCCAAACAAACAAACAAACAAAAAAAACCAAATCAAACTAGAGTATGATAAATTGTGCATTATAAGGGCTCTTAGCTAGGTTCCACTTCCAAAATTACTTGAGAGCACATTATAATTAGCAAAGGTATGTGACAGTTTTATACCCCTCTATGATGCATGATTAAAGCCAGGCAGCCCAGCTCTGCTACAAGTTCTGCATGCCATCAAAACAGATGTGACAAGAACTACAAGCTGCTCCTGGACAGACTGTGAGAAAGCAGAGGCAGGTAGGATTTTGGCCATCAAAGAGGTAACACAAAATACAAAAGTAATTCAACCTCAAAACCTCTTGGAGAGGTAGGTAAACAATGTTTAATATGAGGTTACATGAACCATGTTATGCTCGAACTTCAGCAGTCCAGCCCAAGAACAAGGATGAGAACAAGCTTCTACCTTTCCCTCTGAGGTGCAACAGGGAGCACAGTTTACAAACCTAAATATCAACAGCTCAGCACAAAGATGCAGAGCACAAATAACTGGAGAACGCAGTGCTGTAGCACTGCTGTGATGATCTGTGAAATTGCTGATTTTTCCCATGTGAGACAGATACCTCCTACCTGTCTGCAATAAAAAAAAAAATAAATATGGAGGTCTGGCCCATTGTGAAAAGCCAAATCTAAACTCCACACAGATTTTGCCTCTTACATTTGCACACTTTTGTCCGCAGAACACTCAAAAAAACAATTAGTGTCTCAGCTCCTAACCAGTAACTGGGGACAAGGTAGAGTAGGGAAGCTGTGCATCAGCCACCAAGGCTCTAGAACTCAGGTTGGAGGGAATTACAGGTGTTGGAAATAAATGTGTAAGAAATAAGAAGAATTTTAGGCTTTGAAAACACACATATGTTTAGGATAAATATTCCATGGCTGCTTTGTGAAAACAAACAGTGGCACAAGTTGTTTCTGAGAAACATATCCAAGCCATCATTTTTATTCTTGTTTATCTACAGATTTCTGTATTTAGACTCTATCTTAATGCTTCTTCCTTCATTACATCCTTTACATACAGCACCTTTGCCTCTGTTTCCAGGTAGCCTCCCTCCCCATTTCCTCTGCTGTGCTTCGGAGCCCATGTCCCTAACACGCCAGTGGCTCCAGGCAGTTTTCCTTACATATTCCTTTAGCCATTTCCCCTGCACTGCTTTTGTGGTGCACTTTTCCCCATCTCCTCTGCAGAAACTACTCATTATTCCCCTGACTGAGAGTTGTCTTCTACAGGAGGTGTAGTACGAAGGTGGCAGCTGGTTTCTCCTCCAGGCATCTCATGCTTTCAACCTTTTGGGTGAGTTGCAAGTTCTCACAACTTCACTATGTGACTTCACATGCCTCCCTGTCTTCCAGCACCTCTCACATGTGGACAGACACACAGCAACAGCTCTGTAGGTAACTACCCATGTCACACACACACACACCTTGACTAGGCAGCATAAATCCACATTTGAGTTATCAGCACTTCCTTCTGCACTGGTGTTACCTCCTCACAGCTTTTGCATCTCAGAGTTAACCAAAACAATTTTTACACAGGCACAAAGTGGGAGCTACATGCAACACTGCACTTGAGTGTATACACACGTGTATGTGTGCAACCTCCTCAGACAGACGGACAACTTGCCAATGTCCAATGACTCACCTGTGATTGATCCCTCAGTTTTGGTAGTTAAAACCACTGGGAAAGGAGAGGTAAAAACAGTGCAATTGCTAAGTGGACACTTAGATCTAGAGAG
>JAOEGS010020517.1:19082-33330 GCA_025447755.1 Corythornis vintsioides
CAGAGTTAACCAAAACAATTTTTACACAGGCACAAAGTGGGAGCTACATGCAACACTGCACTTGAGTGTATACACACATGTATGTGTGCAACCTCCTCAGACAGACAGACAACTTGCCCATGTCTCACCTGTGATTGATCCCTGCGTTTTGGTAGTTAAAACCACTGGGAAAGGAGAGGTAAAAACAGTGCAATTGCTAAGTGGACACTTAGATCTAGAGAGTTTAGAAGAACTTCACAATGTGGAATGTATGAAATTTATCCAAGACAAATCTTCCACTGCTTCTGTAAGGGTGAGCTGGGCAAGGTGGGGAAAACACTTAAGCCACTACTTCCTGGTGTTTCTGATATGAAGAAATAGACTTGTTGTGTGTCTGTAGGCATGATTATATTGCCTTGTGGCTGTTTGGATGAAGGAGACATATGGATGCAGTCCCTTTACAGTCATGCTTCTCATCACATCAGTTTCAGAGACACTAAATGCAGTGCAGGTGCCTGGTTCAGGTCCTGATACCCACTTACTCTGCATGTCAACACAACAATGCAAGAGAACTGAAGTGGCAGATATGTGTGTGTGTGTGTGTAAGAAACTATATAAATGTTGTTGAACATAACCAGTTCAATATAAATTACAGCTTTCCATGCAAGTACCTATGGTTATGCTTCTGCACCACCAGGGAATATCAGGGAGCAGAACTGCTTAACATCTCCTCTAAGCAACTGCAAGTGTTGCCAAACTATCTTCATCTCCACAATTATGCTTTGCTATTAACATAACTCATAGAAGAGCAAATAAAACACACTGTAACAAGCCTTCATTATCACTGGGAGCACATTTCACTGTCTGAGTGGTGATCCTCTAAAAAATTATGTTCTAGAGATGTCTCCATTTGAAAGGCTGCTTCGGGGAACACTAACAAAGCATCTCTGGATGTCAAAACATCAAGAGAACATGTCAAATTACTTTCCAACGTCCTGCAACTCAACAGATTCCACACTCCTCCTGTTTCTCAGAAAATAATTACTACTGCCCCCCATAAAGCAATAGGAGCCACAAGCAAAGTGGCTGCAGAGCAGCAAGTTTTATTCTATGCAATACATGTAAAATGGTGAAAACTTATGTGATGATTAAAAGATACCACTAATTTGACCTATTACCATTGCAGAGCATAACAGCAGATGTGAACATTCACTGTAAGTGCTAGTTCTGCAGCAGAGCAATAAACACATTTGCATGAGACCTGAACAAAGAACTTTGCTTAACATTGAGTCTGTAAAATTAAAAACCTGCAACTCAACCCAAGAAGAGCTGGAATTCCCTTCCACTTGGTGAAGCATCTGGCCTGATTGCTAGTGGCTGCCAATCATTGCCGTGTCATCACTCCAAAGCTGTGAAACATCCCCATGACAGTGTTAATTAGCTCCCCTTGCAAAGTGCTTAAGCCACAGAGTGAGGTTACTCACGTGATGTCTCTGCGCTGATAGCAACCTTGAAGAAGGCAGGCGATCAGATCGCTGATAAACTCCACATCATCCCTGTGAAGAGCAGCTTCCAGTTCCTAATGAGCAGAAAGGAGAGAGAAAAAAAAAATCCAACTGTCAAACTAACTCCTTCAAATCTACTGCTAGCTGACTGGGACCAAAAAGACCCAAGCAGCCTCAAATGCGTGTACAGCAGCAGAGCATATGCTGGGTAAGCCAACCATTCCCATCGTTAAAAATACAGCTGCTACTGCCTCTTCATTGCAAGAGTTTATGGCAAGACCTTGAAAAGCTTTTACTGAATGTCACTCTCCAGCCACAAGACTAATGCTTTTGTCTGGAAACAGAAAAACAAGGTTCAGTGAGGTTGAGATACTACAGCCTAATAAGAGAACCACAATTTCACCATGTTCAGCTGATGGGCAGGAATCAACAGTTTCATTCTCCTGCTTTGCTTTCCACTTGCAAAAGCTGGGGAGTTCATTTAAAAGATGTGCTCAGAAAGCATGGCCTTAAAAGCCACTTATACAGAGAAGCAGCAGTTTCAGGAGGCTAGTCAGAAATGACTGAAAGCTAGCAAGCATGTGCCTCAAAGAAAAGCAGTCATTTTGATCATTTAACTTTGTTTGTTTTATTGTTGGTTTTTTTGCCTGTTTTTCCCTCAGTTAAGAGAGAAAGAAAGAAAGAATGGAGGGATGCCAGACCTCAAGACCCAAAACCCCAACCTTTAAAGGAGAGGAGGAGAGTACCATGGCTTATTTCAGCATGATGGAGTCAATGTAAAGGTGTGATGCAGGAACTGACCCATAAAAAGGATAAACTTCTGAATTGCAATTACTACTGAATTTGCATATGTTGTGAGAAATACCTAGCTTTCAGCTAGAAATTTCAAGCTTTTTGTTCAAAGTCTTACTAGGTTAACTACAGATCTATTTATATGCCAGAAAATAATTTACAGTAAGAAAAATCCTCTTCCTATAAGACCATTATAGTAGTACACAGCACTTAACACGATTTAATATGGATAAACAACGTGGGCATAAGAAGCTCTTCTTTTTGGGTTTCAGAATAAATAATGGATTGAATACAAATTCCTACTTGAATGTTACTCAACAGACTGTTACACAAATGGCTAAGCTAATAGCTACAGAATAAAGGTTAATGGCCAGAGAATAAAGGATAAACGTTTTGGCACTTACCCAGTAAAGAAGAGAAAGAGCTTTTTTTATTAGACAACAGTAACTGCGGTAATAAAATTATTGATAACAGATTGCAGATTAAATGCAGCTTGTAGGTTTTTATTGGAAATATATTAATGGCATATTTTCATTATCAACACCACTCTTATTTACCTCTTGTGTAATATCCAAAGTGTTTCATGAGCAGAAGCCTGACACCTGCCCTGTGAAGAATGTATTAATGCATCTATTATATGTGGAAACTCGAGGCAAGGAAAGGGCAGTGGGCAGCCAAAGCCTGACACAGCATCCCTGCCACAGGAATCTCTGTCCTGGCCTCTAGATGACAACCCTACTTAATGACAAGTTCAGACAAAAACTGCAGTTGCTGCTCACAATCCCTTGGAGAGAGCAATATTATTGTTGTATAAATAGTAATCTCACTATATAAATAGCAATTACTGGCTGAATTCACTTGGCAAGTGGTTTGTATTTTTGAAGTGTTGACATATTTTATTAGTAAATTGCTTTAGTGGACATCTACTGTCTTACAAATTATACCCAAGGGGGGGGTGGCTCCCCACAGCAAAGTATATGATACGTTAAATCATGCCAGGTGTGTTACCACAATAAAGTTGCAGATTCTGAAAAATAACATGTTAGGACCCAGAATAAAGGGCAGGGGGGAAAGCAAGTCTCAAGGATGTTCCCCTCAATTCAGCCTTTCCCTCATCTGCATATACTTGTGCACTAAAGCTGTCAGTCAGCAGCCTGCTTCTGCCAGGATGCAAGTCTTTTGTATGAAGGAATATTTAAATTGCTTCCCGTGAGCCTCTTCAGCCTGCTGTTTGACTAACACTCCTTAAGCAGTGACCACAACTGCCTCAGATAGCCCCTATCTGTAGCCATTGTTTTCCAGGCCCAGGAGTGACCTTTACATTTCTGGAGCCAGTGGGTCACCCCAGGAGCTGAGGGACATTCCTCAGGCACTGGGCATGGTACTGTGTTCTGGGCAGTGACCCACCAGTCATTCCCAAAACACGTGGCTGGGTTAGTTCCCTCCCTCTCTAGCTGCCTACTCTCTCTCAGATGCCTGCTGGTTATCCTTGCCTTCCTGGCAAGTAGTATGGCACTGATTTGGGACCTGACTGGGCTGCAGACAGAACTTGCAGCAGTCTGCTAATGGGAGCACTGGGCATGCAGGGTTAAGAGGCTCTGGCACAAGTCAGGATTAATCAGCACCAACATAGCACAGGACTAACAAAGATCCCTCCTTATCAGGCATGAAGCTGCCAGAGCCTCTGTAGCAAGGCACTTGCACCCTGCAACAGCACCCCATGGATGCTGCCTGTAGTCCACTCTGGTCCTCTGGTGCCTACCAACTGTCAGAGGTTATGGTAAAGTACAGTGAAAGTATTTGTCATGGGTTAAAAAAAAAAAAGATACATCATCCTATAAAGTTTTTGTCTACTTTTTTCTGTCACTTCTTGTCATAGGGCAAGAACAGTGACAGGCACTTTAATTTCCATGGGCTGGGTCCATTTGCCCCGATTAACTGAATGTCACAATTCTCTATCCTAATGCATTCTCCAGCTTTCGAAGCCAAAACACCTAAATCCTGGACTTTCCCCACATGCCCAGGGTGCTGTAAGAATGCCAGACACCAGGAGGATTCAATGCAAATCTTACCATGTCAGGACCTAAAACGAAGAATTTGGATTCCCTTGGGTTTTCACCTAACCCTTCAGCCCACATTTTGCAGGAGGAAGAATAAACCTTGTTTTTCCAGCCCTCCCCTCCAAGAAGGGATGGCCAGCAAAGCAGCACAGTGCCTGAGCGACACATCTGCACAGAGGTGGCTGAAGCCATGCCAAGGACTCCCAGGAGAAAAAGGCCACCAAACTCCCCCCTCTGGCCCTCAGAACAAACCCTGCCCCGAGTGCCTGTCCCCCTGGCCTGGGTGAGCAGCAAGCAGCTGAGCTTCCTCCCCACCACCATCCCCCCCACGCCTCCAACCCTTTTGTTTTTCCCCTTTTCTCTTTGAGCATTGAGCTGTGAGCACAGAAATCTGAACCTTGCCAAAACGCTTTGGGGCCGGCACAGAAAGGAAACAGAAGAGGCAGCAAATCAGCAGAGGAAGCGGGGGGACACATCTCCTCCTCCTCCTCTAGCTGGAGAGAGCAACAGACAGGAGAAAAGCAGGATTCTCCCCCTCTCCAGCTGGCGTCACACCTCATTAGGGAAAAGCCTGTTTAACGTCTTTCCCTCCCCCCAGCCCGGGACTAAATCCCCCCTGAGTCAGGCAAAGGCTGTCGGGTAGAGGCAGCCACTGGAGCAAGGGTGACCACCTCACCCAGGAGGGGCACTGGCCCGGAGCAGGGTTAGCTGGGGAGGGTGAGAGGGCACCAACCCATCCCTCCCTGCTCCCTGGGAAAATAGCTGCAGCAGTGGGCTGGGAGAAAAGGACCCACCTGCCCCACGCTAGGCACTCTGACAGCTTGGTTAACCCCACCAGGGAGCTGCCGACCAAGGGTTGAGTCCAAAATGAGCTCTGCTGCCCCAGAGCTGCTGAGAGCATCTTTTGAGCTCTTACGTTGCCTGCACTTTGTTGCTATTGCTGCTTTGGTCTGCTGTGGGCAAGCACACGAACGCTGCAGCCTCTGGGCGTGTGGTGACCCAAGCCCCACGCTGCCCAAAGGATACTCCTATCCCAATATCTGCCCAAACTTTTGAGAGGAAAGACAGCTGACTTCTCAGGGAAAAGTAAATGAAGGTGTCCACAGCTGCAGCAGTGACACCAGTGTCACCCACACCAGCACAGTAGAGGTGATGGTGGGGCTGCTGCATGCTCTGGCTTTTTGAGCTATGGAAAGCAGATGGTCGGACTCCAGCTCCTAGCAAGCTGCCTGCTTGGTGGGCTGCCTCATAACGTTTAGGACCCTCATTTCAGAAGACAAGATCCTCCAAATCTGTAGGTAAGCCCAGCATGTGTAAGAGCCCAGCATGAGCAGGCTGGGTGCTGAGATGCAGAACTACATTTTAAAGGCCTCCTCTGGAGCTGAATCAGCTATAACCAAATCTGATAGACATAACCAGTTTAAGCACAGCTAAGCCTTGTCCAAGTTAGCCATCAGTTTATAAACCCCAATCCCTTCAGCTCTATTTCCATACCGCTGCTGTTATCAGCTTTCCATTGCAATGCTCCCAAGTGACTCAACAGGCTTTTGCAGAGGCTTTAGGAGATCACTGAAAGCTACCAGTGGGCTGTGCTGAGCCAGACCCAACCCATGCACTGAAATTTCAATGCCATGACTGAATAGAGTCAGGACATTCTTTTCCCCTCACAGATAATTAATGACAACAGGTACCCAGGCAAGAGTCTGGCAAATTCATATGAAAGAGTACAGTCACTGGGATTGGGCAGGAAGATGGGAAGATGGCTGCAGGTCTGAAATGCATCCAACAAGCACAATTTACCCCTGTGTTGCATGAAGTCACTGTGCATACTTCACATCTCCAGCTAGGAGTTCCTTCTGTCCTCCCCATCAAAGAGCCAGCCATCTCAGGAAGACACATCCCAGAGGAAAAAGTACAGCACCTTTCTTTTGGCCACAGAGCACACCCAGCTGATTCACCCAAAGCAGCAACAGAAGGCCAATGCAATGAACAGCTACACCACGAGCAGTTGCTCTGCCCACCCCTTCAGCTCAGCTTGGTGTGCTCAACCCATAGGACATACTCAGCATGCCCGAAGAAGCCATGTCCCCACCCAGCAGCCTAGTGCTGTGCTCTCCCTGCTTTTGCCTACTGTCAGCATATGGAAATGGTATTCAAATTATGAAACCTACTGAGAGTCACCTGCTCTTCAGTACAAGCCAGGAGGGCATTGCAGGGAGCTGGTGGTAGGGCCACAGTAGTGGGTGTAGATGACTGCCATAAAGTAAGAAAGAAGTTATGCTCCTGATCCCAGTGGAGTATCCCAGCTACGTTCTTTTAAGTGGCTCATTATCCAAGTCTGCAGCTGGACTTGCTGTGCTCAGTTCCCTCACAGTCCTACACGGGCCTCCATCCTGCCCTCATGCTATATGATGCTCAAGGGCATTATGGCTTCCTGAGCCAACAGAGCCCCTGACTTCTCCACTCTGCCTTTCCACCTGAGGGGGAGTGGATGCTGAACACCCTTTCCCTGTCCTCCTAGCAGCAAGGACCAAGTCAGCAGCTCTCCTTGAGGAAACATCTTCATCTTTTCCACTAGTGATCACAAGAGCAGGAGAAATCAGGCTGGCCTTCTGCTGTAGCTCTGGGGGCACAAAGCAAAGAGGTTTAGTGATACTCAACATCACAGCGGTCCCAGCTCTTCTCTGAGCTGACACACTGGTATGCATAAGTGCAAGGGATGAAGAGCAAAGACCTGAAGGAGGAGAAAAGCTATCCTGTCAGAAAAGGACTGTCAGCTGGGGAGGGGAAAAAAGCAAGAGCAGCAAAGGTATTGCCTTTTCCCATTTCTTTAGATCCTCTTTTAAAGTCTGTCAGTACCTTACAAGATCTCTACCTCCCCTGACTGTCTGTGAGGAGACTTTGAAGGCTATTTCAAGCATGTTGTAAATAGGGGCATAATGTTACTCCAGGGCTAAGCAGAGGTGTGAGATGACAGCTTTGTATCAGGGAGATGGTTATAAACAGAAAGCCAAGGAGAATTTGTCATATTGCCTCCACATTACAGCTGTTTGCAAAGAACAAATCCCATGTACTCCTGCCCGGTGCTGGCAGTGCAACAGGCAACGCCAGCCACCCTCTCCTGCAGCAGCTGCCTTCAGCTGGGAAAGGGGATGTACAAACATCTATTCTGCAAATAGGTTTGAAAATGCAAACTCTTTCCAATGCCAATGGACTTTTTTAGTCAGGCTGGGAGTTTCAAGGCTTGCTTTATAGGCATGCCCTGGTTTTGCTCCCCCCCCATCAGAATGGTTAAAAATCTGAGACCACCATGCTACCCATCTACCACCTTTCATCCTCACCAGAACAGTTATGGCTTCTTGTTCTCCATCCACATTAACCTGCTGCCTGATCTCTCCCCTGGGACAGGGACCCTCCCCTGTTTGCACAGCATGCTACCACTTGGACTCCAACTGGAATTTTTCACTGCTGCGTAATACAAACAGATATGAGCAGCTCACACGGGGTGGCTAAACTGTACTGAAAAGAGATTTCAGACCAATCAATCCAGTCTCCCTCATGCTCCATAGAAGCACACGTGCTAATAAAGCTTTCCTCTCCTCCTAGCTCATCTTGCCTGCAGTGCAAGCAATTTAGGACAAGAACTACAATCATTATGAATTTTATGTATTGTCAGCACTTAAAAGATGTAAACCAGCTACTCAGCCCATTTCCTCACCCTGCAAAGTACCTTTTCAGAAGGGCAAGGGACATGTGAAGCTCTGAAGTAACAAGCTATTAGTTTCTGTTTAATCGTTAGACATTAGTACTTTATGCCTCTGGAGCAGCTTTCATCCTAGAGCATCAAAGCATTTAAGGAACACTCAGTAAAGCCTGGCAGCACCTGTGAAGGAAGGGGAGGCACCCACCCACATGCAGAGCAATTTTACAGATGGAGAAACCAACACAAGCCCCAGCATCCTTACCAGGGGCTTCACTCAGGGGCAAGGCTAAGAGAGAAGCCATAAGGCTTGACACTTGATGCCACTGCAATCATCTTTCTCCTCCAGCAGTTTTATTAGCAGCCAAAGCATTTGGAGATCGTGCTTTTTTTTAACTCAGAAGGATCCTTTCTTCCTTTCAAAGTAATCCCCTCTTCCTTCAGAGCAGATAATCTACACCATTTCCCATAAACCAGTCATGCTGGCTGAGGGGCAAGCATTGCACTGGGCACTCAGGAGACTTTACATGGGTGGGAGACAGAAATTTTAAGCACAGCAGAACTGATGGTCTCCAGCCTGTGGTTTGCAAACCTCTTGCAGACCCTGTGGAAGACTTCCAAGAGGCCTGCAAAGGGCAATTAAGATGTGCAAGCTTAACACCAGTCTGCTTAAATTCCTAATCAGGGGTCCACACCTTTATGGGAAAAGAGGAGATTCATGCCCTAAAAAAAAAAAAAAACAATCCAACAAACTAAAACACCTCCACACAACGGCTGACCACTGTTGCCCAAGCCACAAGTTCCACTTCTCTAGCTGAAAATAATCTCCAAGCACAACAGGATGAGAGGAAACACAGTCTGCTTGAATTGCATCCTGTTTGCCTTGCCATCAGAAAGATATAATTTATTATCACCTAGAAAGTATGTCTCCCAGTAGTTGTGCTTGTATGGAGTATTAAATGTATTCAAATCACTAAACTCCTTGTAGATTGTGCTGCTTTGGAGGGGGGGTGGTTTGCTGGGAAGACTGATTTTGCTGGTGACTGGAAGAAGAGAGACATCCCTCCATTTTTAAACAGTGTAGAAAGGAAGACCCTGGGAACTACCGACCTGCCAGCCTCACCTCTGTGCCTGGGAAGGAATAGATCCTCCCAGAAGGTCTGCTCAGGCACATGGAGGACAAGGAGGTGATTCAGTAGAGTCAGAACAGCTTTACCAGGGGGCAAGTCCTGCCTGACCTATCTGCTGGCTTTCTACAATGAAGTAATACAGCAGTAGACAAGGGAAGCAGGAGAAGAGCTGGGGATGTCATCTATCTTGACTTTGACTCCAGACAGCTGGAGGTTGTAACCATTCTGAAGCTAACCCATATAGATTATGTATTGCTAAACTCTCGCAGTCCCATGCCAGTAGTACCTTGCGGGTAAAAACAAACCAAAAAACCCCAAAGTCCCTCTCTCCACAAATGCTGAATTTAGCATTCCTGGTTATGAGCTACCAGTACCTACCAGCAGCTAAAGACTGAAAATTTTAGCAACTGTTTTACACAGCACCTTGGGTGAGGCACAATCACTCTGGTGGGGAACAGCACTGGCACAGCTCTCCCTCTTCTTGATGTTGTTTCCAAAAACATCATCACCAGGTTAGCTACAGTCCCTCCCCAGACGATTCTGCCCCACGATAAATAAAGAACAGCTGATCCTGCCGTGTCACCATCTCCTGCAGTAAGAGGCTTCCTGGGTACCTAGTGGGAGTTCTGCTAAGCTTTTAAGCCCATTGGCAACGTGGGGAACAGTCTGTAGCTCCAAAGCCAAGAGGCTCGAAGTAATAATCCGATTTCAAAGCTCCTCCTCCTCTGCAGCCAAAGGCAGCAAGGGAGGATGAGATCAGACTGTAGATGCTCTTCATTTTAGGTCTGGCCATTTTGCTCATCTGCTCAGCATGAGCACGGGGAAGGGAAAGGATGAGTGCCAAAATCTGGAATGGATTACTTGGCTAAAGTTTCTGCAAAGATTTCAAGAATTGTTTTTCAAGAAGAAGAATAATTTCACTTAAGGGGCTTTTCACTACTCTCAGTATAGCCAGACTGGCCCACCTAAGCCAACTTCCACTTTTCTAGTTAATGTGCTGGCCAAAACTTCTGGGGGATTTACCCTCTACCCTCGTGCACTGCTGACACAACATGGCATGCAAGCCGTGCAGCTGGTTTGCACTCCTGCCACGGAACTTCTGTAACAGCAACGAGTGGTGCTTTGGCATTTACACTGCTCTCCTCCCACCCCCACACTGCTGTGGGATGTTATTACCTGCCAGTTGATAAGCAAGTCATGAAAAAACTATCTTTGTGGGCATCAAAATAAATAGAAATCACAGATCATCCCTTAAGGATTCAGATGATACCTTTATATCCCTTCTGTCCCTCAAACCAAAACCAACCACCTGGTTTTTGAATGGGGGAAGGAAGATCCCTGCTGCCCCTTGCCTGGAAAAGCAGGATGAAATGATAAAATTCATTAGGATAAAAAAAGGCTGTAAAGACTTGCTCTCCCCTTTCATCTGATCTCCCCAGCCAGCCATTCTTCTGCCTCCTCTTTGGAGGCTGCAGCCCACAGCGTACCCACCGCAAACAAATCCTGGCCGGCAGCTCAGCGGGGCGATCGGCCTTAAAGTGCTGGTGGCACTAAAAACTCTGCCTTCTCACTCCGGGTTAGACAAAAGAAAAGCTGCTGACAGAGCCTGCAGCCACATGCAGGTGTCCCATGGGCTTCTACAACCATGCATGGCCTGGCTGAATGCCACCACAGTACCACGCTGAAAGCCATCTTCCAACTTTTTTTTTGTTGTTTTTCTACTAATTTAGCAAGAAGAATTTGCAAAACTATAAAGCAGCTGCCTAGCAGTATCAACCCCGATGGTGCAGCCAGCCAGCTATGCAGATGTGTGAACTGCCTGCTTGCAACAGGCTTAGTCTCAAGCCTAAGAACATGTTTTAAAAACACAGAACTATTCCATGGCGTAACAGCTTGTGGAACCATAACTAATAGGTCTCTCGTACTCTTAGATAACTGTCTGCACTACTCTGGATAGACAAAAGCTTCACCTTGCTTATCTATCAGACTCTCTCATATTATTCCAAGCTTATACAGTCCAGACATACAAAAATGAATGGCTTTTGTACAATTAAAAAAAAAATATATTATAGAAACACAGATGCTTCCATCCTAATGAGAGATCTATGCAGTAAGGGACAGGCTTGTCATAGGAAATAGTGTTTGAAGCATCACAACGTGAGTCACAGTTCCTTACATAGCCCTGGCTGTGGTCCATGTCAACACAGGATCCAATGTCAAAATAAATACAAGAAGTTACCTCTTCTACTACTCACACTCTACCCTTCAGCCCTGTTTAAATAAAATCTGTATTTCAACACCTATGTGGAAAAGTGCCCCTGAGCTTTTAAAATCTGTTTGGGACTCAGAACTTCTGCTCCCATGTCTAGCGGACCGTCCTCAGCAGCCTCCAAGCTCCCTTGGTTGTCCAGCTGAGCACACAGACCTGCTCTGCTGAACCAATGTCTTTCACAGGATGCTAGTGAAAACCCAAACAGGACTCAACAGGATTGCCTGGTGACCAAGGTTACTGCTCTCAAGGCTGGAATCAGCCAAGAGATGAGCTGGGAGCCCCACAGGAATTCCCGTTCCCTTCCCTGCAGCTGAGGAAAGGTGGAGGGGAGAAGGTTGTGCTCAGAAAAACAAATCAAAAAGCTGTCAGTCCCAAGGTTTATAGGCTGAGTAAAGCATAAAATCTCAGAAGCTGTTTCTTGTGCCATACTGAGAGTAACTCAATATGCACACAAGCATCACCAGTGCACTTCTGCCAACTAAGGCCCCTCAACCAGAGGTGGCCACAAACCACCATCTCCACCTGGGTCTCTAGAAGGAGCTCAGTTCACATGTGCATTTGCCAAGGGAAACAATAAAGGGCCCTTCTCGTGCTTAGATGACGGACTTTCCGTATTTTACTCCACATCTGGCAATGCTGCTCCATAAAAAAGGTGATGGAGTGCTTGTAGTTCTCCTTCCAGAGCACAGGATGAATATCTTCTTCACCACATATGCCATACAGCAATTCTCTTGCTTAATTTAATGACATATTTATAGCCAATAAATTTGCAGCTCCCTACAAACACTTGGCTGTTTACACAATAACATTTATATCTGCCAGAAACGACAAATTATTATTGTTTATTATTATTATGTTCATAAATGTTAATGCTAACTACACTCTTAAAACACGTATTGTAAACAGCACTGTAATTCGAGAGAAGGGCAGTAAACTACTGCCCAGACACAGAGGAAAGCAGGTCTATTGCTCTAACAGTTATTCTACAGGCATTAGTAGAGAGCAGTAATGTCTACAGACATTAGGTTGGAGCACCTTTTTCTCCTCAATTCTTTCCTGCCATCCAGAACAAGAAAAAAGGTAAAAAAAAAAACCAACCCAATTTGCTCCATTACATTAAAAAAAACCCCACAAATGTCTGTTACATCTTGTAAACTGTAATAGCCAGCTTTGTTTCTGCAATTTCTGCAGAAGTGATGACACCGGATTATCCAAAGATCCGCACAAAACGCTTTGGTTGGATGAAATTGCTGATCTGCCTGAAGTGAGGAAAAAAAAAACCCAAACCAAACCACGGTAACAGATAATTATATAACCAGCTTCTAAAAATGTTATTAGAAGAGCATGGGATCAGGAAAAAGCCCTGGCTTTTATTCTCACTTCATGCACTCAGTGATGAGAGCTAAATCTTTGTCCACCTCTCTCCTCCCCCATCCAAAAGTTAGATAATCTTTAGCCAACTCTGTAAAACACTTGCAGTGTCTGAATAAAAGCAATGCTGAGGTTAATGTAATGCTACTTCTCTAACATTCAGATGCTGTGTTCTACCTTGGTAAGAGAGAAAAAAAAATGGAAAAAACCTTTCTTCTGCCATTCAGATAAAGTAGCTTGAGGACTCAGGGGTAAACTCTAAAGTTCAACATTTTAGTTCGAAAGGACATTTCCAGTCACTGGCTACTGGAATTCAGATCTTAAGTGATAAAATGCAATAAAAAAGAGCTTTGCCAGAAGGTATTTCTTTCTTTTAAAAAAGGAAGGAATGGAGATATTAGCCATTCTGTACATTAACTAAGCATAGCAATAAAACACATGTGGACCTTGTTCTCAGTTATCCACAACTGGATGTCTCTGGAAATCTTTCCTCGGGAGTACAGTTTTACTCCTCCTTTCTTAGGAATGGCAGAGGTGAAAGGCAGGGGAAAAATTAAACCAGTGGCAACAGACCTTGAAGGTCTGACAGTGACCTGCAGCACTAAGGTCCTCGAAACTGCTTTCATTTGCCAGAACATAAATTAGATTCCTCACTAGGTACGGCACTGGGGTTAATGGGAGCTTTATAAAGCCTTCTTTGAACATACAGATTATCCTTTTCAAAAAACACTAATCTTGTGGTTTAAAGTACAGTACTGGGAGCCAGGAACCCTATTCCCAGCTCTGTCAGGCTGGGTGACTTCAGGCAACCCACTCAACTATTCTCTGCTCTTTTTCAATACACACAAAATAGGGACATGCCTCAATCTCCCACAAAGCTTAAAATGTGTAAGACAACAAGAACCAGTTTAAGCATCCACAGATCCCTCAAAGAAGAAGAGGATGGCAGGCCCTTTTATACACAGGACAGCTCAAACCTCACCAAAAATTAAGTCCCACAGATAGCAGCAGGAACACCTGCACTGAGCACTTCATACAGTAAAGAATCCTGAATTACAACATTACCAATTAAATTATTTTTCAGCAGTGAAGGAAATATCCTATCCTGCATTTCTTTCCAAAGGAGGTGCTCAGAAGGAGCAAAACTGATAAACTAACTAAAATTCAAATGTAGGGAAAGCCATGCTGGCTAGACAAGACTCAAAGAGCTTCCCTTCTGCAGGACTTGATTTCTCTGCAAGAATGTTAAAAACAAAACAAACCAAAAACAAAATTATGACAACAAAAGAAAAGAAATTAAAACCAAAAACAAAACCCACAAGCATTTCAAAGGTAAAATAAAGAAACTACCAAAACTGTGAGATAGCACAAAACATTCATCATTGGGAACACAGATCACCACTTTCCTTCCAATATTAGTTATTTTAGTTATATTATAT